>VUQJ01013755.1:5243-23588 GCA_015108635.1 Andinoacara biseriatus
GGTTTGCCAGGCTGGGGAGGAAGACCAGCGATGGCACTCAGCAGTGAGTATGAACCACTGGGTGACAAAGTGGTGTGTATATTCGTGTATATTCGAGCCAAACTTGTGTTCACACTACGTGTATGTTCAGCCCTGAGCGGTTCACCTGACCAAACGTGTCTCTGCCTCAATGCAACTTCTGGCTTCTTGTCGCACTTCCTCTCATTTGATTGCGTTGTTGTGCATGCTTTGCTTTTTGTGTGTTGTTATAAACTCAGTCCCGATGCCCCCCCGACACACACACACACACACACACACACAGCTTTGGGTAACAAAGAATGAGGTCACATTCACACCTCTGTAGTCCAACTGTGAACTTTAATTGTAGCAGAAGCAGATTGTCCACGCTGATTGTTGCAACGCCTCAGTGCAACTTTACTTCCATCTTCCTCCTCTGATTTGGCTCTTTGGTTTTTGTGTTTTTCAGTTACAGGAACAGGGTCATTTTTGGCTCAGTGGTGTTTTTACCTCGATATTTATACCTTCATACGTTTGTCAGTCTACGTCTCCTATAGTGTTTCACGCTTCATTGTTTCCACTTCTTACTTATTTTGTAATGTTTTTAGTTAACCATGGCTAACAGACCTAGAGTAGTAAAAGTTACTGCTCCAGATCCTTGAGGCAGAATCAGCAGTTCTACACGTGTTCCTGCACTCGTTGAGGCAGATATCTAATCAGACAATCACATGGCAGGAACACAGAGCATTTAGCCATGTAGACACAGTCAAGGTGACCTGCTGTTCAAAGTGAGCATCTGAATAGGGAAGAAAGGTGATCTAAGTGACTTTGGCCATGGCGTGGTGGTTTGAGCCAGATGAGATGGATTGGTGTGAGTATTTCAGAAATAACTGACAGAAATAACACGTCGAACCTTGAAGCAGTTTAAAACCACACGGGGTGCCGCTCCTGTTAGCTGAGGACAGGAAACTGAGGCTTCACAGGATCACCAAAAAAATGGATATTAGTGGAAAAACTCTGATGAGCCTTGATTTCTGCTGCAACGTTTGGATGGTAAGGTCAGAAACTGAAACATGTGTCAGGACCCAGGACCCAGCCTACCTGGGTTGTCTTCCTGTCCATCACAGTGCATCTTCTGATGGCTGCTTCCAGCTCAGATCCTCTCAGACTGGCTCCTTGAACGTGACACTGAGTCCAAAGTGATCAGATGGCCTCAGTCTCATTCCAGCAGAGCAGCTTTGGCATGTGATGGAGCAGGACAGTCGAATCATGTATGTGCAGCTGCTAAATCATCATGTTTATAGGAATGTTTCCAGCACCTTGTTGAACCCGTGCTACGAAGAATTAAAGCAGTTCTGAAGGCAAAAGGGGGTCCAAGCTGGTACTGGCTTGGAGAGTCCAGTGATTGCATTTTAGTGTTAAAATAGTGATAACATACTGTAATACATATTTCACTCCAACATTCCCTCAGTGCAGAAATGTATATTGTAGTAAAATGTATTGATATCTATACAAAATAATGTTTGGTTTTTAAAACTGTACTTAATGACAAAAGAACATTTTAGAGCATCTGCATAAATAAAAGAGACTGTAGGTTTGATACACAGAAGTCAATTAAAGTGTTTGTATTAGAAGCTGAAAGTGCTGAAAGTGGAAAAAAAAAATCACACTGTGTATATTTTGGAAAATAAACTCACATTTTCCTCCAAATGCAGCTGCTCACGTAATGTTCTCCTGTCACACACTTTCACCACGAGCACTAATATTATTAGTCATTTCAAATCTTTTATATGCAAGTGGCGTAACTGTGGAGAACCTTTGAACCATAATGATAAGTAGCTTACAGGCTCAGTCAGAGGAAAGCAACAGTTGATTATTTCAGTAATGTCCCAGGAGAGCTTAGAGAGGCATGGTGAGGGAAACCAGAGAGCACTGTGTCAGGGACAGGAAGGTATGTACCTCATTCTTTCTAATATATCTTTAATTTGTCCCCCTTTTTTGGGGGGGAGCGGTGGGTGTTTCACTTGCCAGGTGTTTGCACATGTAAGACACAAGTGTGTCTTCCTTAATCTTCAACTGACTGCTTTTGTGGCGTGATCAGATGTGGCAGCTTTATCACTCCTCCCGCCGGTAACTCGCTCAAACACTCTCCCTGTTTTTCTCTTTTACTGATCAGTTCAGCTTCATCCTCTGGCAGCTCCTCCACCTGCAGGTCAGCCGAGGACGTGGCTGCAAGACAGCCGTGCAAGAGCCGCATTCATCGCAGTACTCACCGCCTCTCAGGTGTCTTCCTCCGCAGCCCCACCTCCACCTCCTCCGGCTCCATGGCACTGGCTGCAGGGCTCAAGTCATCCTTGTCGGTCCATGCCAGGAAGGGAAGCAGTACGTCACTCTGACTTTACTTTCTCCCTGCATGTTTAGACTGGGAATTTGTTGTCATTGGAAGGGTGCTGATGCTGCAGGTAGCTTAATTTTTTAGCGTAAATCAACTTGTGACTGTAGTGATGAAGTGCAAAAGAATGACCCCAGTGATGTCATCAGGGTTATGTTGGCACTGTGCTTTAGATTCTTGCATTACTAATCATTTAAAAGTCATTGCATGCAGCAGGCGGGGAGGTCTACAGTACCACAGAAGATCATAATGACACTGTTATTGTCAGGATGCAGCATTTTAAACTCTGAGCCAACTAAAAGTTAGAAAAGCTGCTGTTTTCATTTTAACCACTATATAATTTCAATTAATGAATAAACCTTAAATAATTGCTTTATTTAAGGCAAAAAGTGAGTGGAACAGGCTGCAGTTTGTGTTATACTCAAGCTGTGGATGATATTCATCAGTGGGTCACTGAAACATATTGTGCATTAATTCTTAGCATAGTTTGATTATATTGTATCAACTTTGGGAAAGTGACAAAAACAAAAGAAATACAAAGGTGCATTCTTCAATTGGTTAAAATGGTTTTGAATGGCAACCCTGCCTAAAGTGCATTATTTAGAGTTAGTGCAAACTCTTGTTTTATTACATGCTTACTAACTAATGTGGCATCAAGACTGAAGGGGGACTTTTTCTTATTTTCTGTCATCTATTGACAACATTATCATGGCTGTGTATATTAAACATGGCCAGAGTTCAAAGTCATGACATCAGCGTAAGTACAAGTAATCCCTGTGAGCCAAATACTCAGGCTTCAGACTGCTCTAAACACTCAGTTTCAGACAGGTTGTTCTACTCTTGGCTCTATATGATGTTACAGAGAGCAGATATACCTAATATGGTCATCACAAAAGCCCCGCCCACCTTCTGTTCCATTTGTTTTCTGGGATGCAGCAAATCAGCAGAAAGCTGACTTAAAGGGAGATAATTTCAATAAGTTATAAAGGAATAAGGAATATATTGATCTGTGACTCATGCAAAGCTGCTCCAGCAGAGTCAAGAATAAAAACATGGAGTTGGAAATGAGCATAAGATGTTCCTTTAATGAAACCAAATTTCTGTAGTCACATGTAGAAGTTTGGCCTTACTGAACCACAACTGAGAAAAGCGTTAAATCTTCCTTCCATTTCTGCAGTGATCTCTGCAGATGCTCTAATTGCAGACGACCCGTCCGAGCTGTCCAATCAGATAACTGCCCCGGGAATCCTGAAGATCTTTGGAAATGAAATCCTTGAAGGAGCTCACTATAAGAGCGTCCTGGCCACCACTCACTCTAGTGCAAAAGAGCTCGTCAAGGAGGCCCTGGAACGGTAAGACCATGTGCTATCTGGGAACTTGCATCTGCCTGCCACATGTGCCTGCTTCGTGTGCTTGCACATGAGCCTTTCCTCTGGCTGAGTGATGTATGTCCAGATGCTTCTTCTGCTGGAGTATGCTTATGTGCTACATCATTGTATATCAAAGCAATCAGAATGGTTTTATGGATTGGCAACGGTGGCGGATGCAAGGCTAACGCATTCATGTTTCTGTGATTAATACTGCATATTTCAGATGGACAAAGTTGATTTGACCTGCTGCGCTGCTTGTTATAATTGCAGTATAGTGCATACAGTGAGACAGAGTTAGTATTGCTGAAAAGGGCTGGAGAAAACCACAGGCTTGTCTTAAAGACAGGCAGTGTCGGCTCGGCTCCGAGGCAGCCTCGAAAGAATCAGTGTCTGTCAGCCTTTGCTTATATTTCAGCCAAAAACATAATGGAATGATTAATGCGAGTGGTGTTCAGCTTGTAGAGGAAAGAGTAAATCATGACTTCTTTCTTTCAGTAAAAATAATACTGTGTAGCAGTGACATTTAAATATTCATTACTACATAATCCATTTAGTAATGGTTTAGCAATCTTTTTTCTTTCTTTCTTTTTTTTTTGCTGAAAGCAGCTTTATTATAATATCCATAAGATATTGCTTTGACTACTTCAAAGAAATAGAATTAAAGGAGCGCTTCTTACATCTGGAAGACAATTATGTTAAAGCCGCATTAATCATTTTCATGCTCACAGTGACTCATTACAATATATAAAGTTAAAAATGTTGCCAGTAGTGAAGAACCCACTAAGAATTATCCCCAAAGTCTGCAGCTTCCAACAGTTATACAAAACATTTTAATCTCTTGGAGCTAATTGTTGAGTTTCTAATGGCCTGCAGCATTTTTCATGTGGTTGGCTCCCAACAAACCCATTTCCAACTCTTAAAAAAACACTTTTTGCTACTTGCCCAGCAACAAACAAAGACAGCCACAGTTAGCAACTAGATGGCAAACAAAGTGCAGTATTTAGATGCTATAAATATAGATATTTCCCTCGGGAGCCAACAGAAATCAAATGAAGCTGAAATTAATGTTGGATTAACGTTCATCAAGCAGGGAGAAAAACAACTCTAAAGTTCAATATTGAGTCTGCTGTATGGTTGTTAACACATAACACATATATGCTAACAGATAATAAAGATTGTTTATCAATGATATGTTAAATTTGTTAGGTTGCGTTCATTCCCTCCGCATAGAAGGAAGAGAAAGTGATGAAAAGAAGCAGGTGTGAAGGCTTTCAGATTCGCTTAACAGAGAATGCTCACTAACATTAGCATTACCGTACTGCTAATGCTCACTAACATTAGCATTAGTGTACGCTAATGTTCGCTAACATTAGCGTTACCGTACTGCTAATGCTCACTAACATTAGCATTAGTGTACGCTAATGTTCACTAACATTAGGATTAGTGTACGCTAATGTTCGCTAACATTAGCGTTACCGTACTGCTAATGCTCACTAACATTAGCATCAGTGTAAGCTAATGTTTGCTAACATTAGCGTTACCGTACTGCTAATGCTCACTAACATTAGCATTAGTGTACGCTAATGTTCACTAACATTAGCATTACCGTACTGCTAATGCTCACTAACATTAGCATTAGTGTACGCTAATGTTCGCTAACATTAGCGTTACCGTACTGCTAATGCTCACTAACATTAGCATTAGTGTACGCTAATGTTCACTAATATTAGCGTTACTGTATTGCTAATGCTCACTAACATTAGCAGTACAGTAATGGGTTAGCAAACTGTAAAGCTAAGATAAAATAGATAATTTCTGTGCTATATCTAGGATTATGATTAGCTAGATTAGTTTGACCTTGTTTTTCATGAAGGTTTGTTCAGTCAACATTAGATTGATTGTGTTTTTGAGCAATAGTTCTCCTGGATTTCTTCATATCTTTTAAGTTTTTCTTTGTACATTAGCAGCTGAGTGACTCATTTGCAGCACAGTAGAGTTGTGCGATACAGCAAGATATGGTATCGATCTGATGCCAAGTAAATTCAGGGCCAGTATCGCCGATACTGATACCGATACGTTTTAACAATTATAAAGAATTTTTATGAAGTTGAACTGGTTTGTGATTTTTTTTCCTTTGGCTCATCAATTAGTTAAAACCCAGGATGGAATTGAGCTAAGTTTATAGGTAAATAGAAAATACTTTATCAAAATAAAAGTTATTGTTCTGAAACAACAGAACATCAACAAAGCAATTTTCCCCATACCTTGATGTCTGGATTTTTTTTTTAAATAAATGTAGTGTACAAAATAATCACTCAAGCACAAATGAAAACTTTTTTTTTCCAGGTAGAGTGTTCAGAAAGTATAATACAAAAATGTAATAAAAATATCCCTTCATTCACTAATTTTCTGGATTTTTTCTTAAACAAACAAGCTTTAGAAAAAAAGGAATTTGCTTTAAATGTTTAATAACAAATTCCTTTTGTTTCCACAAATAAAATACGTTACGTGTCACGTGACGGTATAACGTCAAAACACTGGGGTGGGGAGGAGAGGAGCTGCTCTGTGCTTTGACCCGAGCGGCACTTAAACAGCTCTGTGATGAAACCGCAGCACTGCATACAGGAGAGAAACTGAAGCTAAAGGATTGATCTCATTACTCTGGTATTGATCGATACCAATACCAATGTTGTTATCGATATTATCGATATTAGGATATGATATTTAGCTG
Source organism: Andinoacara biseriatus (assembly GCA_015108635.1). Classification (NCBI taxonomy): domain Eukaryota; kingdom Metazoa; phylum Chordata; class Actinopteri; order Cichliformes; family Cichlidae; genus Andinoacara; species Andinoacara biseriatus. The sequence continues at coordinate 11,734 of VUQJ01013755.1, forward strand.
CTTAAGACTGACCTATGAATCACTGAAGCATAAAAAGTAATCCAACTCAAGAGATGAACCAGTGTTCAACTTAGCAAAGGTACTTTGTAACTAGCAGATGCCACAAAAACACGTAATTTGGTCCAAATTTTTTTTTGTTTAATCTATAACAAATGCGTAAAATACCATAATTTGAGAGGCACAAATTAGTATTTTTGTGATTCCCAAAAGCATATTAGACTTAAATGTGATATATCTTAGCGTTGTGTGCAGTGTGTGGAGGACAAAGTGGCAGGCTTAAAAATACATGTATCTACAGCAGATGAACAGTATCCGATAGTGATGTCCTTAAAAAGTTTGAAAAACTCCAGTAAAGACTTGACACAGGACCAGTCGATCCATCTACTGCTTAATGAAGCCTCAGGAGAAAGGTGGCCGTCAAAAGGGTAAGGATGGAAAAAGGCTGAGGTATTCCAAAATATGCAATAACTGCACTGAAAATGAAATGAGTGGCAGCGCAAGAAAGACTTTTGCATAGTACTGCATGTGATATATATTAATAATTATCTGAAAGAAGTTGCACTGCACTCAGGAGCAGGTTCCCTCACTGCCGCACAGCATTTAATCATTTTTGAGCTTATTGTTTTAAGATAAGGTTTACCCAATTTACCCAATCTACAGAATCTGGTACGTTTTGCTGCCTGCTGTTTCAGTGCTCTGCCTCTGGCTTTGAGAGGGGGATAATGTGGCTAACTGTGCTCTAGGTATGGCCTGGGAAAGGAGGAAGCGGAGTCCTACGTTCTCTGTGACACCATCGGATCCATCGGTAATCATCCGTGGAGAACAGAAGGTTTCCGAATACTGGGTGACCATGAAAAGCCCCTCCTCCTGCAGTCGCTGTGGAAACCCAGAGAGGGTTTGGCAAGGCGGTTCGAAATCCAGAAGAGAAGCTCAGTGGAGGAGAAGACATCCAAAGAGAAGGACACCATCACCGCTGGTACGCTAAAACCTCAGGGCACTTTAAGGGAGTGATGGCTGCACACTACACCACATCCTGAACCCGGGTGCATGTGCTGGAATAAGAGTCTTTACCAGTAAATGAAGCATTGTCAGTGTTAAGCCCAGTTTTAAGGTTCTCACAGTAAAAATGTGGTTTGTTGGCACGTTGTTGTTCCAGTGAAAATCAGCCAAGCCACACAGGCCAAACTATATTTTAATAGGTCTACTGTTTCTTTCGTTTCCTTTCTTTTCAATTTCTGCTACAAATTCAGGCTCACATTTTACTCTCAGTGCCGTTAAAATGCTCTTTAAAACTGTAAATTTAATGGATGTTGCAGACACGCTGATTTAATTACATTTCTTTTAGTGCCACACCCCAACTTTAGTACTTAAAGACTTGCTGCAAAAGGCTGTAAAGGATTTTGCACTGATTTGCTTTACAAAACGTGATGTGACAGAAGAAAAACACACCCAGAACTTTCCACAGATACCTGACACAAATGCTCCACGGTACTGTAAAAGCACTGGGTTGGACTGTTTTCTGTCATTTCTGCAATCGTTTCTGCTGGAGGCCCCAGCTGTGGTTGACACAGCTGTGCTCACAGTGTGTCCTGTTATGTGCTTGCCTTGTATGAATGGCACAGCTTGTGATAGCGTTCTATCGGTGTCAGCTTGTGGATGCCTGCTGTGGGGGTGAAGTTTTTTTAATTTTCCATAATTTTCTTTCCACTGTCTGTTTCCTGCTGTGTGGCGTTTCTCTGTGTTCACTCTGGCAAAAACACAGCATGTACTATGACAGAGGCTCACACTCGCCTCACCTTGCCTCAGAAAAAAATGGGTGTAGCTCTATCATCACATTCCATTAACCCCTGTGCTCGGTATATTTTTGTAGCAGCTCAATTTGGATGTAGTTGGAACGCTATTCCCAGCTCTCCTATTTGTTTATTCATCTCCCTGTTAGGTATCAATGCCCAGGCTCGTAAGCTGCAGAAGAGCCGCTCCAGAGTGACCTCCACCCTCATAGAGAGGACCGTGGGTCGCAGCCAGAAACTGTGGAGGAGCAAAAGTGAGATGGACCTCTTGGAGACCAAACAGGACGCAGAGCACGACAAATGTGTGGAGCATGAAAGCGAGAGGCTGAGTCAAACATCAGTGCAGAGCTTTGAGCTCCCAGAACAGAATCACATTCACAGCCTCGCGGCTCCCTCAGAGGCGGCCAAAACAGAGACCCTCTGTCCGCCGAGGCCGAGGGGCGAGCGCGAAGGAGAGGAGTCTGAGAGGGAGGAGACGGAGAGCAGCGACGATAACACCACACAGTACTCTATTCACCCTCCTCATGACTGTCCGTACCTGCTGCTGCTGCAGGGCTGCAGCCCCGCACAGGTATCATATCCACACACACGCTCTGCAACTGACCCCGAATGGCAACTTTCCAATTATATGTCAGCAACAGTAGCAAACTTGATTTGGCAAAGATTTAATGCTGGATGCTCTGTTTGAGGCAGCTGGGACCAACATGAGGATTACACTGGCTCCTGGTCCTGCTGGGTTTTTTATTTTCTCCCTTAGATAAATCATGTTAATTCAACTTAGTCTCACTCCCAGTGCCCTACACCTGCTCTGCAGTGGCTCTCTGACCCACCAAACGGGCTCGCCTCACAGTTCCCAAACAAAGACTGTATATATAAGATGGACATAGCCACTGTGAGGTCACCCATTGGTTAGTGATGCATCATTTTAAAGCCTCAAGCAAAGCATTTTTCTTGTCTCGGCAAGGAAAGTAGATGGGGCAAATGTCCTTCTCAAAGGCTAATGTCGTATAACATTAGCATCTTTACATCCATCGTTTCACCAGTAACTGTTTTAGGCTTATTGTGACAGCTAGCCCTCTATATTTCCATTTGCGCTTTGAAAGAACTTTAAGGTCGAAATCCATGTAACAAAGATGATTTGAAAGCTAATACTTTCCAATTTAGGATTAGACTATTTTAGCCACATGCTAAACAAGCATAGTTTCCTACCTAAGTGGTTCAACGGTGACTTTGTGGATGCTGCTAGGTGTTAAAGAGTAAACTAAACAAGCAGAGGGGCAAAGGTGGGAAAAAAACACATGATCATAGTGAATTTTTACTGCAATAGGAGAACAGTGCTGTTTCTGTGTCTTCTGTATCAGCTGCTGAGGATGCTAACTTTTGACTTTTAATCTAGTTTAGCAGCAGCCTTTTAGCATCATAACCATCTTATTTTGCAATGCATTTATATGAAATTCATGGTATTGCAGCCTGCTTCATCAGCTAGCTTGGTGCTTGATTCTGCATCTAAAATCCACAGTCGTCGTCCAGCAGCTCCGCCTCTGTTATCCTTCTGAACTGCAAATGCGGTCAGCGATAACGGCGAGCGCTGCATAAGTGGGGCGGGACTTAGCTAACGGTAAATTCTGACTGCTCTGTAGTTTGACTCCCTGTAAGCAGGTTTCAGCTTCTTTAAAAAAAATATTCAGATATACATACTGTTAAATTTAAAGTGCAGCATTACACTTGCTGTAAAATCCACTGTTTTCCTGAGTTAACGTGAGAGAGGAAGGAATCGTTATTCGAAAGGTCTGCAAACAGCATGCAGAAAAACACTGTTCAGGAAACAGAAGAAGACAAGCCTGGTGCTGCTTCCTGACTGATTACCAGTGGGTTTTTAACAGTGGCCAACTGCCACACACACACACACACACACACACACACACACACCGCACACACACCACAGTGATTTTAACTCTGCGTCACAGTTTTCCCAAAATACCCTTCATAAGAATATAATCATGTACCCCTGAGAAATACTATTATAAAGGTTTAGAGAGTTTATTTGTACATTAATTCAGCTTAAATCTGTCCAGTTGGAAAAAGACAAGCATCACAAGGGGAATGTCAAACATAATAATCCCTGCACACTATGCTTGCCACTCACTGGGTTTAATAAAACATTGTTTTGTCTAATCGGGCTTGGATCTAGACTTTAATTCCAGGACCTCCATGTGCTCAGACTGCTAAGCTTTCTCTGAGGGAGGCTGTTACTTAGCTTATAATAGCATGACGGGATGTACTAAATAAAACCTGAAAAAAACGTTCTTTTTGTTAGTGATTAACAGAAAAGTTGACAAAAGTGTCTTTGTGTCCCTAGACCACGGCACTGTCCATAAAATGAACTTTGGGCCTATTTTTTAATTGAACTCCATCTCCTAAAAATTAAGTTCCAGCACAATTAACACGTTTAACATGATTAACCACAGACTGTATATAGAAGATGGACGTAGCCTACTTTTTTTTTAACAATTTGGTTTGTGACAGGTACCACGCTATGATAATTAGTGCTACAATAAGTAACATGAAGATCAGTGTTGGGGTTATTACTCAAAAAAAAAAGTACGAATGGGACTCAAACCTTAATCAGGGTGAAAGTCTTGTTTTTAATTCTTTTCTAAAAGTTGGGTGGTCAGGCGATAATAATGCTTCATATTTTATACACCAAATACATCTTTATGCTTTCCTGAAAACAGGAAGTACAGTCTGGAACACGTTTGAGACAACATGAAACAATAGTGAAGTCTTGAAGGTTGGATGGTAACTTGTCATTTCCTCACTCAGGACTTTGTCATCTACCTCCTTGCCAGCCCAAATATCGTTATCGGTCAACAAAGCGGCGATGAAGGGTCAAAGGTTGATATCGTTCTCTTTGCCGCCGATATTCTTCCGAGACACTGCTGCTTCCATCGCCACGGCGTTGCTGCACCCACCGTGCTTTGCCCTTGTCGGGGTGCTGCGGTCACGAAGAACGGAAAAGTGCTGAGAAACGAGGAGCGGCTTTGCACTGGTGATGTCATCGGGCTGGGACAGCACTACCTGTTTCTTTACAAAGATCCTTTAGCTTTAATGCACAAGGTAACACCGGCTCACCTTTATAAGAACCAAAATCTTGTACTTTCAATTAATTTGGAATTCCTCATATATGCAAATCCTGCTTTCTGTTTCTTGTTTCTTTCCTGGACATAAAGGAAGTGATCGGTGATGCTCTCGAGCCCAGCCCGTCTGCTGCCTCCTGGACTCTAGGTCACACCAGCTCTGCAGCTACAAGAGAAAAGACCCTCTGCAGCACCTGCATCTCAGCCTGCACCAACCACCAGAGCCCAAGCTGCAAACAGCCCCTGAGCAGAGGGCCTCCATTCCTACAATCACCTGAAGGCCACAGCCTGACTCTCAGCTATAAAGCTGAGGACGAGGATCTCATTGTGAAGGAGATTGTTGCTATGAGGAGCAGTAGCAGCATCAGTGATAGACCACCGCTGACTGTTGCCTTCTTGTTGTGCATGTCTGTTCAGTATTCATCAGCTTGTCTTCAAACCTCAGACCTGCGCAGGATCCTGCTGCTTATTGCAAGTGGAGTTCAGAGCACGATGTGGGTGAGTTTTGGTCAAAGATGTATCAGCAGCTCTGCTGGTAGAAGAATATAATACTGGGCAAAATGGACAACTGCACTCCCTCAGATCCCTGGGGTCATGTGATTCTTAAACACTGGACAGACATAGAGCCATTGCAGGTGCAGGTGGGCAAGCAGGGGAAAAATATCAAGTCAAACTCAGATGAGTTCATATGATTTTGGTTGGGAAATTAGCAAGTATGAGGGCTGCTATCATGACTGGCTTTTATTTCACTAAAACTCAACTTGGATAATTTTGTTCTGTTAAAAACTGGTAAAGAAAACAAGTTGGATATGGTTAAAATTGGAGCGTGGCAGAAACAAACTTGGGAATCACAATGGCTGGATCGAGTTTCTCTGATATGTGACACAGCACGAGAAAAATCAGGCTAAAACTGATATCTTTTGCTTTTTTATGTCTCCAGAAATTTCAAAGCTTCTAGATTAGCGTGCAAAAAAAGTCCCAGATTTTATTTATGTAGCTTTATCTAGAAATAAAACTTTTTTTCTTATTATATTCTTTTTGAACTTATTGAAAATTCACCAGCTTTACAAGAAGCAGCCGATCGCCACAGGCTAGAGACAGAAAAGTCTTCAGCATCACTGCAGGCTGCCGGTGCCGAAGCTGGAGTGGATGAAGCTTTACTGGGAAGCTGTGGAAGAATTGTTGGAGCTAGGTTATGAACAGAAGTGACTGAGCGGTATGGAGACCAAGTTAAAGAGGCGAGGCCGAGATGGTTTAGACGTGCAGAGGATGGATGGTTCATATTCCAAGGAATGCCCGGTAGCCACGATGCGCTTGCACAGCCTTTTTGAATCATCTCCTTTGTGAGTTTTTGAGTACATCTAGTTTGAGCAGACCAAGACCAAACAGAAAATGTTTGCACGGAGAAAATCAGCCTTTAAATTCTGTTGCAAAAGTTAATTTTCCAAAGTAGAAATTTCTTCATGGACTGAGGAACTTTTCAGGAACCCAAGATGATGCTGACTGTAGCAAACAGAGACAAACAGAAAATAGAGTTTTTCTATCCTGCAGATGGTTCGAGCTTTAAGTTTTGCATTGTCACTATTTTAACTCACTCCAAAACATTTGATCTTCTCATGCAGGAGCACACTAAGGAGCTGGCTGCAGTTCAGCCTGAAACGTAAGCACGGTTGATTGTTTTTCACTAATTATATCAGTTCACAGACAACACTGCACAGCTTTGCCCCTCTGTTACAGTCTCAGGGGTGAACGCTCAAAGCCAGAAGACCCCACGCTTCTCTGCCTCCAAGAGCTGATCCCCGGACTGCGCCCCCTAGTGGTGTGGATGTCAAACAGCCTGGAGCTGCTGCAGTTTATTCAGCACCAGCTGCCTCTTATTCTGGAGTGGAGAACCCGAAAGGAAGAGGAACCAGAGGGGGAAGATGATGAGATCAAGGAAGAGGAGAACTTGGGTTAGTTCTTTAGGTGCTGCATGTTCACATAACCACGATAACAATTGCAGAGGACCTGTTCTGCTTGTTTCCAACTCCATATTTTTATTCTTGAGCTAAAATTGGCATAATTCACAGTTCAAAAGCTCATACTGGGCACTGGTGCAGCCAAAGAGTGCAACACTATGAATCCTGTCTTGCAGTGTAGTCACTATATGACTTCATTGATTTGTATGCATTTATGAATATTTACTTTTCAGTATTGCTGGAGCTTCTGATGTCCTGTGTCCGTTCAGCCAGTGAAGAGACGATAGCGGTCCTGGAGGAAGTCATCATGCTCGCCTTTCAGCAGTGTGTGTACTACTTTACTAAGGTAACAGATGGTTGCTGCCAAGGCAGTAATACAATGATGTGGGTTGTTGATTATAAATGTTGTTGCTTTAACTAGAAGGAAACCCTCTGGCCTCAAATCAAGCTCATGGATCATGTGGTCCACTCATCAGAAACAGCTGAGAATAAAGAGCTCAGTTAGCTTTCTGACAGCTTTTTAACAGACTGAGCAGCGATGCTGCCAGACCGTGTGTGTGCGTGAGTGTGTTTGTGTCTGTGTGTGTGTGTTTGTGTGCACGTGAGTGAGTGTGTGTGTTAGCAAGGAACTTTTTATATTGTCAGAGTGTCACTTTGGGCAGACGACCGCAGAAACCTGCTAGTGACCAATCACAAAGAGGTTTATGGTGCAGCACCGTATACCTCTTTGTGACCAAATTCACCTACCAGCGACCTCCAGTGTCCGCTCACCAACGGGTCGAGGAATTCCTAGTTTTCCCTAGAGACCAGCGGTTACCAGGGAACCCGTCTCCAGACCTACTGATTTTGGGCCTTAGCAACCGATTTCACAGCGACTGCCAGCAACCACATGCAACTGGTTGGGGATCACTTTTCCCCTTGTAACCCACAGTTGTCAGGCAGTCACCAACTGGTCTCTAGGCCTGTGTGACCGGGCCCAACATGTTAGCCATAGCATGTGAAAATTGCATGAACAGGTGGTTCCACTGCGCTAAATGAATAGTGCTTCAATTTGATATATATATGGTCAGCTATTTTTTTCTAGGCTTTGCTCTGGGGAGTCACTTCAGCTGCCTATTTCCACCTGCTTTCCATTATTTATGCTAAGCTAGGCTAGCTGCCTCCTTACTGTAGCTGCAACACTAGAGCAGTACTGACGTGTCTTAGAAGGAAAATGAGGAAAATTCGCGACGTTCCAGGATCTCCTGGCACTGACGGTAAATCATTTACAGTGTGTATGATTGTGTTGATTTGTGTTTTGTTTTATTCACTCACTGCTCCTCGGGAAAAGAGTAATATTTCATTGCAGCCGCGGTATCCAGTTGTGTGCATTTTCAGCACCACACCCATGGAGCTGTGCCCAGGAAAGTTTCACACAGATTTCCAGTCGAGTGTGTGGGTGAAAAACGCCATTCAAACAAAAATAAAAAAAATAAATCAGGAGATTGTCCTGTTTCAGCTCATACAATTATATCTTTAGGCTGATAGCTGAGATGACGTCGCCGCCTCCAACAATGCCTATTTAAAGACGACAGCCGTGTAGTTTCAGATATTTGGGCCGCATCCAAGACAGCACGAGGGCAGCACTGATCTGACGCTGTTAGAGATAGAAAAGCAGAGGTCTCACACATTCTGGCAGTTGGAACCTTCCTTTTTTAAAAAAAATAATTTTCCTATAAAGGAAGGAAGCCAGTATTATGACCCTGAGCCTTTAAAGAGGAAAAGTGCTGGACTTCCTTAATAGTTTCAGGTCGTGCATGTTTGAGTGCAGGAGGATGTGGTCCAACTACCTGCCTACAGACAGTCACTTCTGCCCCGTGGACCAGGTGACTTCAGAGGACAGCACCAGCTGTCCCAGTTTTGACCTGTTGGCTAGTTAACAGGGTATTCCAGTAAACATCCACTTTTCTCATCACAATAGTATGTTTTTTATCCATCTTGTGCAGTCTTGCAATGAACTTAATTTTTCTGAAGGAACGTTGATCAACCGGTAAATCAACAGCTTGACGATGTGGCGACACTGACCTGTCCATCAGTCTCCCTCTCCATCATCCCCTCGCTCATGAACAAGACCCAAAGATACTTAAACTCCTCTGCATGGCTGCAGCAAGTCATCCCTGGCCCAGAGCCAGAATCACAGCTGCAGACTTGGAGATGATCATTTTCATCCCAGCTGCTTCATACTCAGCTGCAAACTGCCTGAGTGCAAGCTGGAGACGATTGCTCGATGAAGCCAACAGAACCGCATCATCTGCAGCAAGCAGTGATAAGATCCTGAGACCACCAACTGTCCACTCTCCACCCTGTACGCCATATGAAAATAATTGTTACTTTTAGGCTTTTGAGGTTAGTAAACGTAACTCACTGTAAAAGTCCTGCATTTAAAAAGGTGCTGCAGCAAATATAACAAGTGTTTGTATCTAAATGCACATGAGAACATTATATTATGATAATTATATAATCATTATTTGTGCATTTCTTTGTACTCCAGTAAGCAACATTTGACCTTATTTGAACTGAATGTTTCTTATTTTTTTTATTGTAATCTATTGCATGACTCGTTTCTGAGCCGAGGACGTTTAACGTCAATGTTTGATCGAGTTTTACTTATGATGCATAACTTTGGTTAGTGTGCAGAGGAGGAGGGGATGAAGTTATTTTCCTGTCGTTTGAGGATTTTGGTTTTCAGATTGAGCTGGTTTTCTTCTCACAGCCTTATTTTTTTTACGCTCGTCTTCTCCTGTTTAATCCAGCCATGTTTGGCCATCCATCATGAGTGCTGCTCCTCAGGAAGCTTAAGTCCCCTCGACTACAGCTGACACGGTCGTTTTTGGCAGCATTTTACGCATATAACTTCTCTGAGAGGTATTTTAAAGTCTGACTTTGCTCTGCAAGGTGAGACAGGAAAACTTCTTCTGAATCTCAGCAGACGTTGTTCCGGTTTCTTAAATCTGTTTATTTAGGAGGATTTCTTGGCTTTCCGTCCGATGTGAGGGTTATTGCTGCGGGATGGAAAACAAAAGGCGCCACTGGCGAGCATCTGAAGACATGTCGTGATGAATAAAGGCGCACTTTAACAGGCTTGTGGGCAGACTGCGTGTTTACGTGTCCGTCACAATGAATGCAATTTTATTTTTTGACCCCAGGATAATACGTGCCATGGATGCATGTGGTAATCCCAGAATCCAGCGCTGCCGAGTGAATAAATCGACTCTGCCCAGACTCCACTGAGAGAGATTTTCCAACCAGCAACATTTGCAAGATTATTTGCTTTAATGTTCAGCCATTTCCATTTCCAGTGTCTCGTGTGCCATGTGTTATGTTCTCCTGTTCATGTTCGGCCTGCCCTGGCTGCAGCGCCTCGGGTGTAAACTGATCCGCTCAGGGTGGATTCCTTCAGAACTCTTCACTCAGCAGTTCTTCTTGCAGCGCGATGCCAAGCCCACACGAGCCATATTCAGCTTTTCAGGAATGTGATCTATGGCTGGAGTTGGCCTCGAATGCTCGGTGGGCGTAAGAGTGAGATCGGAGAGGAAGGGAGATGTCTGTGTACAATTAGCCTGAACAAAGCTGTCATTGTCCAGGCTCGCCCTGAAGAACAGCGAGGACCGTTCACTGAAAGGAAGGAAATGTTGGAAACCCTCTCTTCTTTATTTATGCGACCACTGGCCGACTCTAAGCAGTCTCCTATCAGCTATGCTATAGTGCGAGGCACACGTATGCCAGGACAGTATGGGTGGTCTGAGCTCTGGCTTAGAGGGTTACATGTTTTATTTTATCCCAGCAATCAGAACATCCACAGCACAGAGTTAACTTTTCCAACCTCAAATTGACCCACAGGAATGGTCAATAACCGCCAGCTCCACGTGGACAACTGAGTCACTCTAAGCTGCACATTTCTTTTCTGTCTTAATAGATCCTTTACCCAATCCTGCCGGGACTTCTGGACTGCAATCCGTTCAGGGAACGTGCTGACCTGAGGACAACTAGTGAAAGCGTTCAGGTCCTGGGTAGCGGGGGGCTGCAGGTCCCTGCGGAGATCCAGCAGGTGGTGGAAGTTTTGACCGAGAGCTTGACGCTACTCTCAGACTGCCAGGTCCACCCGGAGATTTCCTCTCAGCTCATCAGCTACCTCTTCTACTTCATCAACGCATCACTCTTCAACTCACTCATGGAGAGAGGTACCAGGATCAGAACCTACTCAGTGGTTACTGTGGGCCTGCGTCTGTATCAGAGACCATTGGTCTCAACAGTCCAGCTTTTCTCCTGAAGCACCTGATGTCTGATCAGCCAGTTACGATCTTTGACCCTCTGAGGTCTGATTTAGACTTCTGTGGTGAATCTTAGAGCCTGTGACGTAACCTACAGAAGTGGCTGACGTTGCATTTATACCTGTGCTGGTGCATTACAAGTCCTGGTGTTTTGTATGCAGAGCCAGCTGATGGAAACAAATAAAATGCTGCCACTTTTTCCCTCCTGGGTCCCAACTCTTTGTTTTGTTTTTTTAGGGCAAACATATTTGTCCCTTTTCTGCTTTTTTTGTAAATCTCCTTGCATCCATTCCACTAGTTTCAGCAATCAGTCTCCCTCCAGGAATTTATTATTCTCTAGTTTTATCAAACATGTTTTTATATTTTTTGAAATACAGAAGTAAGTTAGTCCCGGTGGTGCAGGTGGTGCAGTGGTTCGCACCGGCTGTCTGAGCGGTTTTCATGGTTCTAACACGGGCTTTGCTGGTCAGAAGAGTCTCAATTGACAAGTAATAAAAAGCAGTGGATATTTTATAGGTCAGCAGAATAATTTAGCTTTTCCAGGCGTCCATTTGAAACAGCTGATGTCATCACCACTGCTCAGTCTTTTGTCTGCCAGTGAATTATTCTAATCAGTCGCAACAAGAAGAACAGATTGTTAATATTAATATTAAGTGAGAA
>VUQJ01013762.1:8759-20189 GCA_015108635.1 Andinoacara biseriatus
GAGAGCTTTACTTTGTCTTTTCCTTCAGTGTTTGATATGTTTTGGAATTTTTTTTTTTATTATATGCTGTTTAGTATTACTACCACAGCAGGAGCATAAGCATAAAATACACTGCACCTAACAAGGCCAACAATACTTCTAAATCTACATAAAGCAATACAAATACTAAACCCTGGTAATTTGTGGCATTATGCTGCTTGTCTCCCGCAGCTCTGTTATGTGTGTAGGGGACCACTGAAACCCAGCATTTTTATATGTAATGTTGGACTGTACATGCGCATGTACATTTTCTATAAATGTATGTGTGGTAGTGCTTTGTTTTGTGGCAGCTAAACGCCTTTCAGGTTTTGCTTGCATGCTGGGGCCACTGACAGCAGCCACAACAGCCAAGCCAGCTGATCGCATCGGTTCGTCTCCGCAGTGCCAGCTGTCCGATAACTCCAAACGAAGCTACATCTTGCTCCTTTTAACTATATACTTCAAACATAACAGTAAAAAGGGTTTAATTATTCTAACAGTGTGTATGTATATTTAATAATCATAATGATAACTGGAAGCATGGAGCTGAGGGATCCTCTTGAGTGTGTTTATATAAAAGCACAACCAACCACCTCATCGAATGCGTTCTTAAGCAGAGTTTGTTTATATTCTTGTTTTTGTTTTTAAATGCTCAGAATCTGTAAAATGTGGAGTTTTGTAGCTGCCTGGGGTAAACGCACACATGTGTGCGTCGGTGTGAGGATGCACTGACGGAGTATGTGTGCGCCTCACCCAGCCCTTGCCTACGCAAAAATGAATGCCACCCAACAGCGACTGTCTGGAGACACACACAAACTTCTCCATTGTTTTGGAGTACTAGCCGCCTAAGTGCTGAACAGATATGCACTGTATAAATGTCACCAGATTAAAAAGCGTACAGGGATACTTAAAATGTCTTCATTTGCCAGCTGTCTTCACCCAAACCCAAGGAAGAAAGCCTTTTTTTGTAACCGTCTTGAATAAATACTAAACTCACATTACCCAGCACATACTGCATTCCTGGATGTTCTCTCCCAGGTAATGAATCGTTAGTGTTAAGGTTTATTTTTTAATCACTGTATACTGATTGTGTGTTTCCTGGTGTATTTGTGTTGCTCTTACCTCATCACGAGAACTGGAGGGATCGTGCGCGTGTGGTTGTGGTGCCGAAACATGAAATCACATTGTCAACACAAGCACTCGCACATACAGACATGCATGCGGGTGGTTGGTGTGTTTGGTCCCAGTTGTGCTGTCCAAAGGGAACTGGGAGCCTCTTTGATCTCAAATCAATCATCGTGCACTTGAACAACTTGGCTTGCATGTGGACTAACTGTGTGGGGATGATATGTAGGCGGTGAATATTGTTACATATGCATTTTTTGTGTCCATTTGGAAACGGCAAAACTAAAAAAGAAAAACGGACTGTAATGTCAAATCTATTTATAGTTGTCTCTGTATTACTGGAGAATCCTGTGTTCAGATTTACTTTGTAAATACAATGTTGTACATTACAGAGGTACACTCTTTTTTTGGTACAATATTGTACAGTAATAGCAATAGTAGTTTAATCAAATAGGCCTTATATAATATTCCACGTGTAGTTCTTGTTGTAGATCTGTTTGGGTTTTTTTTTTTTAAATAAACATTGCTTGCTATAAAGAGTCTTGTTTCGTTTGTAACAACATGAAACTTCCAGGAAGTCATCTTTTAAAATATTATTTCCAACTTTGTCTACTGTTACATTACTTCTTATTATTGAGCATTACTATGTGAAATGCTATGTGCAAATACGCACTGCACAAAGTTAAGTCCAGCTTCAAAGTGGCAAGCAGAGAGATGAATACTCTGTTATGTCTTCAGTATTAGAAAAAACAGTGAAAAGGGGGAAGAGTTGGTCAAATATAGACTTTAATGTTACATTATGATTATTATTGCAGTTAAGAACATAAAATAAACAATAAAATTGTGTGCTGGTTTAAAGTGAGATCTGCACAGTGGGGGAAACAGGATGTTGTATCAGATCAGTACCAGCAGAAAACAGTCGTTTGACTGTTGGGTTTTTCTCTGCAGTATTGTTGGGTCTTTAACTTTACCTTACAATACAAAGCGCCTTGAGGCGACTGTTTGTTGTGAATTGGCGCTGTATAAATAAAATTGAATTGAATTGAAATGTTGACGTGAGGGACTGGAAGCTTGTTCAGGTGAGTAGAACATTTATTGGTGCAGCCCTACAGAGATTTAACAAACTTCAGAGAAAATGTAATAACCTACAAACCTCCCAAATTCAACTGCATAGTCTGTTTCCTAGTTTAGACGTAGACATGTTAAATGGATGACGGATGGTGTCCTCGGGGATCTCCCAGATCTGGATCACCGCATCACTGAGCTCCTGGACAGTCTGAAGTGGCATCAGATCGACACATAATGTCCCAGAGGTGTTCTATTGGACTTAGGTCATGTAAGCATGGGGGGGGGCAGTCAATAGTATCAATTCCTTCATCCTCCAGGAACTTTCTGCACACTCTCACCACATGAGGCTGGGCGTTCGCATGGTGTCGTACAACAGGAGGAACCCTGGACCCACTGCACCAGGATAGGTCCAAGGATTTTGTGTGTGTATGTCTTTTGCAGTGGTCCTACAAGCTACTGAATGATGGAGTGTATTTTGTTTTTCATTTGCAAATTCTGCATTTTGCCTTCATTTTTATTAAATAAATAATTATATTGTCAAATATGTCATGTTTTTTGAAGTTCGTATTTACCTCATTTTAAGGCCAGATGATTTTTAGCATGTTCTGAAACCTTTAGAATAGAAAGTGGGTGTCCTTTTTTCTACCATGATCGTCTAAATAAATAAATTATATATACACAGTGTATATACATATATAAGTAATCATAAACTTCAAGGATATGGGATCAGTACTGACACATACAAACAAGAATATGTTTAATAAATACCAAAAACAAAGTTTCTCTGCAAGCTTTATGAGCTGCAATAACACTGGAGTTATTATTCAAAGAGTGGCCCCTGTTTCTGTCACGTACACATTCCTGCACAACAACAGCGGTTTTGGTCACATTTTACCTGAAAATGGACACAAAAGGTTTCAGATTATCTTAAAGTTACTTTATCAAAACAATTCTTCAACCAGAAAATCTGTATAGAGGCACAATGTTTTGTGACAGGAAAGTTGTTTCTGTTCGTAAGATTATTGGCCAAAAAGTCATTTACAACTGTTTAACTACTGGTGTGGTGCCAAAAAGTGACTGTCCCTATTAAATAGCCAAAAAAGGACTAACCTGATTATAATGTAGGTATAACACAGTCATAAAGATACTAGCAAAACAAGTCAATTCTTGATTTTATATATAACCGCTTCGTAAATCCTGTTGTTTGTGCCTATTTGTCAATATCAGCAAAGATATTAGTCATTTTAAAAAGAAGAAGAAGAAGAAGAAGAGAAAGGCAATCAGAACCATAGACAGTCGCTTTTTTTTTCTTTTTTTAGCAGACGATCACTTTTGGGAAGACAAATAAGAGGAAATCTTTTTTTGGGGGGGGGCTGGCGATGTGAAAATAGTAACATAAAAGCAAAGTGATTTTTTTTTTTACTCTAACTTCCCTTTAACCTGAATATATTCCCAGCATGGCTTCAGGGATTTCGACTCCCAGTTTCTCATTCAGTTTTTGGCCTGCGTACTCACTCAGACAGTCGACGAAACTACATTTCCGCCATCACGTAAAGTCCGCCCCACGCCGTAAAGTCCGCACTTCCTAAATCATAACACCGCAGCGCGATGCTGACAGCTGCCCCCTTTAGACAAACTCGTTAGGATCCACGTTACAAAGCGACCATCGTAAAACTGTGCACGTCTTCAGCGGCAGCTCCTCTCCGTGTCTCACCTGTCCGGAAAGCAGCCATTCCAGGTAAGAGCCGCTGTTTGTCACCGCGGAAGAAGTTTCACACGTAGGCGTAATTTGTTTTCGGAGCCGTATTTACCGTAAGTCGCAGAGCAGTGGGAGCGACATTATTAGCGTTTGTTCGGACGGCTCTGCGGCGACTGTAAAAATAAATGCTTTTTACACGTCACCGCTTAGCGGCACCACCGACTCCAGGTCAGCCAGGACTGCAGCTCTCACATCAGGTTGAAACACGAACTTGCTCATTTAGCCATTAACTAACTAACTAACGTTAAGTAGCGAACTAGTTATTAACGCATTTAGTCGCCTTAATTTACACTTTCAGAGCAGCCGTTTTGAAGTTCAATAACAGGTAAACGCCAGTTTTTGCAATGATAATAGTGGAGCTACTTTTCTGTTTAATTAATCCCAGTAACACCTGCTGTTTAATGGCAAAATGGCTGCTGTGATGACATGAAGTTAGCCAGCCAGCCTACATCACCGGCGCATAATGATATCCTCTACCAGCCTTCTCATTTCACCACTTTGTTTTATGAATGAATAACGTTGTTTCTATCTCCCAAAGGCTTCTCTATTAATAATAATCCTCCCTTCTCATTTCCTCCAGTATGTCAGGGATGACAGCCAGCACAGCAAACTACCTGTGGTCTTTAGAAAATGTCCTTGGGCAGGGGGCTACTGCCAGTGTCTACAAGGCACGCCATAAGGTAGCCGCATCCCCTCATACTCATGGGAAAACTCATTGACATCACTGCTGCCATCATCTCTGAAGTTCCAGCCTGCTCTTTCATTTCTTCGCTCAGAGCGATACCAGGATGTGCGATAAGAAAGGCTGTGGTTTCAGAGGTGCTGGTTTTTGCTGACGTGTTTACACGATGCTGATGCAAATGTGCGTGTGTGTGTGCAGAGGTCGGGTGAGCTGGTGGCCGTCAAGGTGTTTAACATAGTCAGCTACAACCGCCCCCACGAGGTCCAGATGAGGGAGTTCGAGATGCTCCGGAAGCTCAACCACAGCAATATTGTCAGGCTGTTCACTGTGGAAGAGGTGAGGAAAAAAAGTGCTTTTGACTCTGCAGTTCTATTTGAACAGCATGTAAAAGAAGCACAGCTCATGGTTAATCCCTCTCTGGTAGCTTCCCTCTAAACAGAAGGTGCTGGTGATGGAGTATTGTTCTGGAGGGAGTCTCCTCAGCCTGCTTGAGGAGCCAGAAAACGCATTTGGTCTGGCTGAAACAGAGTTCCTCACAGTATTGCAGTGTATAGGTGTGTGTGTGTGTGTGTGTGTGTGTGTGTGTGTGTGTGTGTATGTGATATTGGTGTGTAGTTTTACACACCTGTTTCTGAGGCATGCTGTTCTCTGACCTCTATAGTGCAGGGTATGAATCACCTGCGGGAAAATGGAGTGGTACACCGGGACATTAAGCCGGGGAACATCATGCGGCAGGTTGGGGAGGACGGCAAGTCTGTGTACAAGCTGACAGACTTTGGAGCAGCAAGAGAGCTCGAGGATGATGAGAAGTTTGTATCCATTTATGGAACCGAAGAGTATCTGGTAAGCGTGCATTTGTGGGAATATGCATACCTTTGCAAGGTTTGCTAAATACTTTGGGGACCTTTAAATAAGTAAAGCTTGATTACAGGGTTAGCACATAAAGTGTAATTTATGGTTCCACAATTATGTCCGCCTGCGTGCATGTTTCTGTTTGGACAGCAAAGAGAGGGGTTTTCCCTCACCAGAATCGTGCTTCTGTGCAGTCCTCCAAAATCCCAAATGCGCATCTGTGGACGTGCTTGACCTAGGCGTTGGTCGAATGCTGATTGTTTGACCAGGAACAGGAGAAGCGGCGGCGGCTGCAGTGGATACTTTTCATTGGCTTAAAACTTTCAGCTCTTTGTATGTTACAACCTTTGCTATGATCAGTGGCTAGCTGAGGGACTAACAAAAACACAGGCGAGAGTGGAGCACAGACTGATTACACAGATTTTGTACACTGCCTCCATCGACAAAGAACACTCTCTGCAGGTAGACGGGAAAACAGTGACTGCCTGCAAACTGCGTTTCCATTTCCCCACGCAAGCATAAAACGGGCATTTCATGCAAAAGATCCCCAGTTTGAGACCGGAAGAGACACAAACCCAGCATCAAGGGGGTTGCATCATGAGGGGTGTCTGATGTAAAAAAACAAAAAACTGTCACATCAAACATGCAGATTCATCTGTTTTTTCAACCCCTTGGAAAATAAGGAAGCAGCCCAAAGTACCTTAGAGAAAAAGGTGTTAGAATATCTTTGTATAAAAGATATTGTAACATTTATGATGAACATTTATGATGTGAGTTTTTCCAACAGAAAATCTTTTCACTAAGTGTAGGGCCATTGCTGAGAAATGCATTCATTCCATAACTTATTGTGTATTTGGTTACTGTCTCTATTTGCAGTTCTTCTTCAAGGATATCGATCTAGGCTTGTTTGCAGAAACTGCATCGCCTTTAGCTGTCATAAAAATAACATGTTCATGAGGAGTGTTGATTTTTAAAGTAAAAGCTTTCAGTAATTACAGTCTTTTGTTGCACTAATTAAATTGCTTCTTTTTACACTCAGAGTTGGGCCTGCAGCTTTGTCCCCACTAAACCATTTTGCTTTGCCCCAATTCCCCATGTAAACTCTTGTAAACTCTGCTCTGAGCCCAGATCTTAATAATTTAAATACAGCCTGTATGATCAGGACTAGGTCGCCATCTAGTAGTCAGATGTATTAGTTGAACTGTGTAGAACAGACTGATGCACAGCTCTGGATAGAAATGGCACAGTGTAGCTCACGCTGACTGTATCTTATGCTGCAGACTTTGTTGTGTTTTCATCTGTGTGTGTGTGTGTGTGTGTGTGTGTGTGTGTGTGTGTGTGTGTCTGCACAGCACCCAGACATGTATGAACGTGCAGTACTGCGTAAGCCTCAGCAGAAATCTTATGGAGTGAGTGTTGACTTGTGGAGCATTGGTGTGACCTTGTATCATGCTGCCACTGGGAGCCTTCCCTTCACACCATATGAAGGACCACGCAGGAACAAGCCCATTATGTGAGTTAATATATTCGATATGGAAAATCGATTTGTCGTAGTAGCACTGAGTTTTAAAGCTCCCAACTTAAATCACAGCTAACAACATCATACTAAGTCTCAAAGTTCATTTAGTCCACATCAGCTGCATGTTGTTCCTCTGATGGTGAACATCTATCCAGTGAGCCGTCAGCCTCATTTTTGGGATTTTGTTTTGCAGGTTCAAAATAACCACAGAGAAGCCTATGGGGGCGATAGCTGGAATACAGCGGGTGGAGGGCGGACCCATAGAGTGGAGCTACCACCTACCTCACAGCTGTCAGCTGTCACAGTATGTCATCTAATAAAAACAACTAAAGCATATTTATATATGCGAATCCTGTGATATGTGATTTCTCGTCACTATTAAAACAGTTTCTTTTTTTGTCTCTTCATTGTTCTCTTTCTTTGTTCTCTGTCCCTGTGTCGTGATGGCTGTAGGGGTCTGAGGGTGCAGCTGGTTCCAGTACTAGCAGGTATAATGGAGGCCGACCAGGAACGGTGTTGGGGTTTTGACCAGTTCTTCACAGCCACCACAGATGTACTGCAGGGGCAACCAGTTCACCTGTTTTCTCTGCAGCAGGCCGTGGCACACTGTATCTACATACACCACTACAACACGTAAGTCTGCCGTAATCAGATCAGATTCAAACAAAGAAGTCTGAAGCCCACAGAATTCTTCGAATAGTAAAACAATGAACACTGTTTGCATCTTGATGAAAGGTTACATTTGTCAGTGACGCCGTGAAACCACTGTGAATTCTGCAATTCATGCTAGAAACATGCAGCAGCAGAATAATGAGGTGTAATGTGTCTAATAGTTTTAATGTGGTAATGCCAGTAAAGTCTGTACTGAGCTGTGGATTATATCTGTAATCTCAAATTGCTTGTATAAAGCCTTTCACTCTCAGTTCTGCAGCAGAACTCAGAGCATTTAAGGATAGTGGATTTGTATGTTACATTTGCAATTTGTAATTTGAGGATTGTGATTTTGTGCAGACAGAATCATGACTGTAAGTCATTATTGCGTCATATTTCCTCATCTCTTTCCACCCCGTGTTTCCTGTTTCTGCCGATACTGAAAAAAAGACAAAAACTATGAACATATAGTATTATTATTGTTTTACAATTAGTTTTGTATAAACAAGTTTGCAACTCAGTTTATAGTAATTCAACCATTATTATTTTGACATTGTTTATCCACCCATCTAATAGTATTATTATTGACACATGATGACACATACTATAGTTTTTACAACTGTGGTGTTGATCGTTTTTCTGCCCATATGTGCGTACAGATAATGTTGCATATATTTCTCTCTCACTCCAAACGTCAGCGACCGGCCACACTGACTTCAGTCTCAGAAATCAAATTTGCTTCTTAAATTTAAAAATATGTCTAATGGCAAATAAATAAATAAAGTATGTTCCTCCTCTCAATTAGAGTGTCAATCTTCTTTGAAGAGGTGGCGTCTCAAACAGGTATCGGGGTACAGCAGCAACATCTCATGTACCTCGGACATGAGCTCCCCTTGGAAGGCAGCATGAAGGTGGTGAATCTTCCAAGGACTTCACCTTCTCGGCCCCTCATTCTGCTCAGCTACGCACCCGAAGCAAACACCAGCCTGCCCTTCAGAGAACGTAAGTCAAAGACATGTATATCTAACCTCAACCTAAAAAGGCTGATGGGGTATTGTCGTCTTTTTGCTGGGCAAATGGACAGTTTTCAAAACTCGAGAGCCAGAGGATAATTTTGAATCTTGACAGCCTTGACCTAAAGGTCAGAGGTCAAGGTTTCTGAAAATCTTGTGAAGGCGATAACTGGAGAAAAATGTCACCAAGGATTTTCAAATTGATGCCACAGATGCATCTACTAAAAATCTCAGACAAGTTAGTTCTTTCCATCATATTGCAAATCACAAAGGGACAATATTCTCAGTGGTTTATATTTATAATGACTTTAGCATTTCTTATTCCTGGTTCTTACTTTTTGCTCTTGAGTTGACTGTGCTTCAGTTTGTGTCACCTAAAGATTTTACTGCGGGGAGGCTGTGGGTGGCGCTGGCGACTGACAGTATCTTTATTCCTTGCTGTTCCACTTTGGGCATGCATTAATATGAAAAGAAAGTTTTCATAGGACTCTTATGTATTCTTGTGAAAAACTAAATACACCTTTACTGCTGCCATAGCAGCCAGGTGCTGCTAATCACATGCACTTGATGAGCTGATCCTCAGTGAGCGTGAACACCTCCGACCTCAACGCTGGTGGGACACTAAAGCGAGCTGTGCATGAATGAATGCTCGCACACCTCAATGAACTAAAGCAGTGTTGTAAAGTTAATTATTAAACATTGTCCTGTTGCCACTGTCCCCAAATGCTTTGCTCATAGGGGGTCATGAGATTGTTAGAATTACTTTCTAATATTGTAGTCAATTAAATTGAATTGAATTGAATCAAATAAAGAGGAGTGGGCTAAAATTCCTCCACTATGATGTGAGATTGATGAAGTTACACAAAAGCTATTAAGTGATGGGTTGTCCGTAGTTTTTCACGTGACTGCATAGAATCCCCTGAAAACTTTCTTTTTCACGTGACTGTGTGACTCGAGAGCTTTGAATATGAATCATGTTCTGGTGTTACCTTCTGTCAGAACAGGGAGTTTTTTTTTAGGAATTAGCTGGTTTAAAAGGATATCAATTATACTTGAAATACATGAGCATAAAGGTATTAAGACACAAGCGCAGAGACATACATATTTCCATGAATTATATATTGTTGGGTGTGTTTTCCTTTTGTCCTTTGTAGCAGAGAGTCCTGTCATCCCGGCCAGGTTTGATGTCATAGCAGACTACAGTTTTTCAAAGGTAATTTTCTGCTCCATCCATGCCTAATATTAGTTTAATATATTTTTCAACTTTCTGTATTATAGATCTCAGACTCATAATTTCTTATCCTCTCTCTTCCCCTTTAATCTCTAGGTTATAGTAGGTGTGGTGCACCAGTATCAGAGGATAGTACAGCTGCTGCATACACACCGAGAATTGCTACTGCAAGGATATTACAGCTACATGTGAGACATACATAAATAACAATTATTTGTTATTCTTCATGGAGTTGGTTACTCGCGGTCCTTTTTCAGATTCTTGTCCCATTTGTTAATGCGCCGTGTTTCCCTTTTTTAAAATGATTTCTTAGGATGAAGTTGCAAAATGAGTGCAAAGAAGCCATGCACAGTATCGCAATGATCACCATCAGACTGCAGTCCTGCCTCAACACAGAGCACAGGATTCGCACACTGTGGGTTTGCCTGCAGACTTTGTAGAATAAATAAAGCAAATTCATTATGATGCACTTGAGATGGTAAATTGTACTTTTTCATGCACTTGTTTGCGTTGAGACGTATTTGTTTGTGAGGTAGAATTTTCTATCTTAACAGATGAGGCTCGGTCTTGTGTAAATGTCCTAGATTATAAGAAATGTAATAATGTCTTCTGTAACCTTCCCGTTTCTTCTCTAACGTCTATGTTTCTCAGAGGCCCTTACTCTTCAGAAAATCAAGGCTCAGCCGCTACCGGTCAAAGGCTGCGGCTGGTGAGTGACAAGAGCAAAGAACAGAAAGCAGCTCGACCGATGCAGTCGGTCCTGCTTGGTTTTCAGTATACAAACGTTTTCTAGTCTATTCTGTACAGTGAAAAATCATATACTGTCTTCGTGGTTGGGAAGGTTCAAAACTTTTTGTTGGAACTGTTATAGAGGTACGGACTTTTCTTTATGGTAATTCTTGATGCTGCAGATCGTCTTATTGTGAAAACATCATAGACTCAGTGGGAAAGCAAACATCATCATCCTGCTTTTTATGCTGCCTATTGGCAAGTATTACCCTGATCATATGTCTTTGAGAGGGAATCGCTACCAGAATTATAAAGTGCTGTGTCAAATTTTAGAGGGTGATAAATTGAAATGTATTATATAAATAGACACATTGTCTTAGTATTATAATAAAATTTAGACTTGGAGCAGTATTAGAGTTCTCTGGCAGTTGTCTGTGAACTGCAATATCATCAGAGACGGCAAATAAATAGGCAGGCAGCATAGCTTACAGCTGATGCATTTCATATCGGCTGCTGTACACAAATCATAACTCCTTGCATAGATTTGTACGTTGTTGATATATTGGGTGTATAAATCTGAGGCGTCTCCACAGGTTCATGAACACCTCCCTGTGTACAGCGCTGGTATTCAGGAGTTTCAGACCCGACTAGACCACCTGCAGATAGAACAGGCCAAGCTGGCAGAGACTCTGGCCAATGATAAGAGGTACTCTGGGTGTGTGTGTGTGTGTGTGTGTGTGTGTGTGTGTGTGTGTGTGGTGGGGGGGGGGGGGTTCAAAAACT
>VUQJ01013762.1:22213-34464 GCA_015108635.1 Andinoacara biseriatus
GTTTCTTCTATTCAATTTGTATATTGTTTTAACCTTCACAGTAAAAGGTATGTACATTTAAAATGAGTAAAATCAAGTTTACTGTTCATTTGACTCTATCCCATATCAAACATTTACAATTTTGAGAGTAATATGATATTGTGAAGGTGACAATTTTTTTAAATTGTTATCTTTAATCATTCTTATATCAGACAGTATAAAGGCAGAATAACAACAACACCATGACTGGTTACCTATAAGATTTAATTTTGCAATGCTGTCTGGCAGTGGGTACCAAATCTCTGTGGAAAATTATGCCTTGCTTGAGAAACTAAATTAGGAATAGGATAGCACTTCTGTTTGCTTGTGTAGCCATTGATAGCTTTCCCACGGTGGACAGTGGAACAACTGGAGCAACAGGAAATAAGAAATAAAGGAGTAAGAATCCAAAAGGACACAAGATTTAACCACATGTCAGGTGTTTACTTGATGATTCAAAGCCTTAAAACCTGCCTACTTACCAGCCTAATGTGTGGCGTTCTAATACTGAAAGCAAGTCGGTGCAGGATGGTAGGCAGAAAACATGTCTGCTGTCACTTCAACTTACTAAAGTGCGCTTCTACTTTTACTTGCAGCGTTATGCTGGATATGCAGACCCGACTGCAGGACTTCAGTTCTTTCTCTGCGGGCTTGTTGGCAGACTTGGAGATGAGTGAGCAGTGCCAGAGTAAGGTCAGTATCGCTCTTATTATGCCTGGCACAAAAGCAGCAACTGTGGGCTTTCTGCGTTTGAAAAGTCAAGACTGTGCCTGCATACCATATTTATAAACATGCAAGGAAATATGCCTTTTTCCTCTGCTGTCTTTTTTATCTGTGCTTGGTGGTCATCGTATTAGTGATGTCACGCGTCTCAGTGATGATGTCATGTTTCATTTGTTGTCCTCAGGTTATGGACAGAATCCTTTGCACTCTGCAGTCCAAACGACCAGAACAACAGCCAGCAATCATACCCAAGGACAATGACCAGATGGTCTCCAGGTGTGTGTGTGTGTGTGTGTGTGTGTGTGTGTGTGTGCGCACCTGATTGCCCTGACATTTCTTTCTTTGTTGTAGGATGCACCATTTAAAGGAAGAGATGGAGGATTTGGTGAGGGAGCTACAATGTAACAACAGTATTATTGAGAGGTCAGTGGCGTGCCCACCTTCCTGTTCATAAATCCACTGTGTCAGAACTCATAATCAGCATGTTGTTGATGATATTCTTTTTTGTCCTATAGCCTGGGAGCAGTGAACTCTCCAGCAGCTCTGGAGCCAACTCTGGCCAGACCTTCCACACTGTGACACAAGAGCTACATCTTAGGATCTTGCCTCACAAAGGCACACACACACTCTCTCTGACAATCACCTCATCTTAAGTGCCATTAATGAATGTACTGGCTCTCCTTTCGAGGACCGTCTGCAGTCTTTCTTATAGGAAGGGGAAGCGGAAAAAACAATCAATTTAGCAATAAGATGAACAAAGCAAAGAGAGAGGAGCAAAGGCTTCGAATCTGTGTGTGTGTGTGTGCGTGTGCGTGTGTGTGCATGTGCTGCCTGAGCATGGCAGTTCAATAAAATCTTCATTAATAATGCCTTTAGTGTTATTGTATTTGTAATAGGCTGCCATGGTGATAGACAGCCAGGATAAAATGAATGCAGAGTCAGCTCTTGGACTTTTTTTTTTTTTTTGTGGTTGTGTTTGCTCTTTGTTTCACAGAAGAGGAAGAGGAAGATCTGGGGAACCTTGAATATTAAATGTAAATTGACAGAATGTGTACTAGGATCACAGTTTTCAGTCTTATCGTGTAAAAATGTAAATAGAACCTAATAAATCTGTTTTTATCCCTGATTTTAACAATATCCAGAAAGTTCAGAAGGCTGGACGAGCTGTTTACTTGCAGTGTTTGTGTACTTCTATGTGTTAAATCCATCCATCATGGTGGGCAAACCTGCTTATAACCAGGATAATGGCTGTAAATGTAAATTTTCATGTGGACTAAGGTCTGTATTTATGCCTGGGTGTGTGTTTGACCTGTCAGTTTATTTTTTTAATGCTAGTGGTCGATCATTCAACTTTATGATGAATTCACTGTATTTTATATTTTTAAGTTTCATTTGTTTCTGTTCCTGTTGTTTTAGTGGAATGATAAAAAAAAATTCTCTGTAATTTTTTTTAATCACGGGATTCCCTGTAAAAGAGAAGAAAAACAGAGAGGGGAAACTCAGAACTCACCACAGTGTCTTCTTTTCTTTCCAGAAGTGCATGAAGTTAACCCTTTTAGTAACAACTGACCAAAATGACATTATGAAGTGACATTAGCCACTGTGGGTGCATGCTGGGGAAATCCCGGCTTTGTTATTTGTTGTTGATGAAAGGCGACAGTTGTAGGGGGCAAAAAATGCCTTTTGTTTCTCGACTTTATTTCCTCCTTCTTTACTTCTTCTTTTTTAATTATTTTGTAGTCTCTAAAAAAAAATAATATTTCAGACAGAGAAGTGGATGAAATCCTTTCATGTCACTTGATGTGAGGTGATGGTGGGAGTGTGAAAAGTGCTCTTAAACATCAGTAAGCCTGAAGTGAAAACACAAAACAAGTGTGAGAGAATGAAAGTGAAATAAAGTGTGTAGGAGTGCGTGGGCGTCCTTGTGGACTTTCTCAGTTAGTGGGGTGAGCTCAGCTGCTTCTGTGGGTTTTTTCAGCTCGCATGACAAGCTTCTGGCAAACTGGAAAAGTTTATCGCTGTTTTTAGCCTACACAAACAAGTGTGACAGACTTCTCAGATATTTTACATTTAGAGACAATTCACCACATACTGTCAGTCCAGAGTGACGCCTACACATTAGTTTCATCAAATAGGTGTTTTCTACACCTCCCTGTCAGCAACTATTGTGACCTGAGGCATTATGTTTTAAGTGAAAAAAAATACACTTTTGAAATATATATGTATATATATATGATATGATTTTAGTTTTTGTCATTGTGCTCAGTTTTGGTTCCACACTCTTTCTTATGTGTTGTGACTTGTCTACTCAGTGTTAGTCAGCTGCCTTCAGAAAGTGTTGTTTGTATTCCAGTAAATCCCCTCCATGTAATGGACTAAAAATAAGACTGAAACTAATAAAAACTCAACTGAAACTAAATGGACTCGACAGCAAAAGTTCAAAACAGAAATCAAATAATTAGAAAATACTCAGCATAGCAGGTCCATATGAGGAATAGCGTGACCTCACAAAACGTGTTTTCCCCCCATAATTTAAGAATTTAAACCATAAATACATTAGAGATTTTTGTGATGGCATTTTTTTAATCTGAAAGGTCAACTGTGAACTTATGATGGTATAAGCTATTAAAATCTAAGTCTACATGTATCATATATCACCCCATATCTTATCATATTTTACCTAAATCGTCATGTTTTCAATGTTTGCTTCAGTTTTTTGTCTTTTCTGAAAAGCCTGTGAAAAAAAAGACTTGGGCCATTATTTTAAGAGGGCGATGAATGTATGCAAACAGACCGGATATAAACAGAACTTGATTGGATGGCGGAAGCATACAACCTCGAGGTGGTAATTCTATTTAAAAAAAAAACAAAATAAGCGAATTTATAGGATGTCAAAGATCCTGGCCTTTAATTTGCTGTCCCGTTAAAACACACACACACACACGGCACAACATAGCCTATTTAAATGAGAGACCTAAATCATCATTATTAAGTTCTCTGGTAGTTCTCTGCATATTCTTGATCTGTGATTGTGGTTTCTTCTTTGTGCCAGTGCATTCTCTTTTTCTTAACCTAACATACGAGTGGTTTCAGAAGATTATTACCATGCCTTTACATTTACAGTAAGTGCCCGGCTGGAGTAAAACGCTAACAAATTACCGTGACTCATCGTCAAGTTTAATGTCATGCAGTGAAGCGGGCTCGTAGCCGCTCGAAGCCAAAATCGTGGCGTTAACCAGGAATTCATGCGCGCTACTGTCGCTGGAGTCTAGGGGGAGCGCGCTCGCGGCATTTAAAACGGTCGTATCCTTTGCGTCACTACTACACGCTTCACACGGGGGACAGTTGAGTTTACAGTCAGGGCACGGAGTGAAAACACACACTGATACACACTGCAAACAGACAAACACACAAGCACTACGGGGGGACAAGATAATGGCGTCTGTGAGTGTGGTGGGGCAGCCGGGTCCGCAGTTCTTCGGGCAGAAGAGAACCATCCTGCCGAGGAAACCATCCTGGGAGATGTTCAGGAGAAGCTCGGGCAGCGGCGAGGAGTTTGTGTCTGCCAGTGCTGAGGGAGAAACGGGAACGGCGGCAAGAGGAGGAATGATGCCCGCTGAAGGATGCGGGGCTCCGTCCGCCCATTCTGCGCCACGTAGCCCGGAGCAGGACAGCGGCAGGGGCACCACCGCCGGGCCACGAGAAAGTCAAAGCGGGCGCATCACTGACGACTGGAACAGCAACATGGACTGTGACTCAAACCACAACACGCGTGGTGGTCGGAGGAGCTCCTCGCTGAAGGGACCGGGAATGCGCGAATCGGTGGGGAATGAACATAAAAGAGCGCACCGGCACCGGAGCGCAACGCAAGCCAGACGGGACTCTCTGAACGGAGACAGCGGGCATCAGAGCATCTCCTCGATGGTTTCAATTCAAGGGGAAAGCGGCAGTCTTCTGTTGGATCGGGTTACGCAGGGCAGGACCGGAGTCGTGAAACTGGCTCGTACTGAACCTCACCGCAGGGAGGCCTGGTCCATCTTTCCTCAGGGGATGGACCCCCGGGTGAAGACCGAAAGGGGTGAAGGACACCGTTTCGAGGCCAAGCCCGTTAAGCAGGACTGGTGTGACGCCTGTAGCCGGCAGGTCACCGTACAGGCACTCAAATGTCAAAGTAAGTAGTTAAAGCAGGCTGCTATAAATGATTTTTTTTTCGTCGCTCAGTGGAAATGAGTGATATTAGACTCGTGATTTCAGATCACACACTCACTGTAAACCTGCTTCATTCACTTGTGTGATTACAGCTTTTTTTCTTCTTTTTCTTTATGGGATAGTGTGGAACAGGCTGCGCATGGTGTGTGTTTTCATTTAGAGGTCCGTGTCTTGTTTCTAGAGCGCAGTTTTATGAAGGGCACATTGTAGCTGGGTGCTAAACTCTTCCATAGCTGCGGTTGTGTGTTTGTACACACACACACACACACACACACACACAAATATCTTTCGTGAGTGACAGGGAAGGACATTTCCAAAGATTTTTCACCACAGGCAGCCAAAATCCTTCCATGGAAAGCCCATTATCTTGTCCTGCAGCTGTGCCTCCCAGAGTTCCCACTCTGCAACCAGGCTCAAAGAAGAAAGGAAAGATGGAATCCACAGTAGTGTACTGGTGAAATCCCGAGCAGTGGAAATGTCTGCTCAGCCACATTTAATAGTGACAACATATTAAATAAATCAGTTTGATGCTGCGGGATGTGAGAATGTGTTCAGAGACTGAAGCAGCATTTCGGTGCTGGTCAGACTCCGATGATGCCACTCTTACATGCACAGCTCTGTGGCACAAAGTTTGAACCATGCCAATTTGAGCTGGTTGTGTTGGTATGTGTTTAATGAACGCTGAGCTCAACCAAGGTACTTTTGTGTCTCAACGTGCACATACTGTACATGCACGCATGCATGTGTGTGAGTGTGTGAACGCAAGCGGCTGCTGAGCCGGCATTGTGTCAGCAGTAGTTTGTCATGGGGAGGTTGTGGCTGCAGAGGAGTGTGAGATAGGGCAAATCGAAAAGGATGATTAGAAAGTGAGGGAAGAAGGGGAGAGATAAAGAATGAAGTGGACCCCCCCACCCCCCAAAAAATAAAAAAAACAGCATAACAGCAAAACAACAACCAAGAAGAAATGAAAGGAGAAAGTAAAGGATGGCAAGTCCATCCAAACAGGGGTGATGGTGGGGGATAGGAATCAGGAGAGACAAAGAGCTAAGAGCAGAGAGATGACGTGAGAAAGCGATGGAGGAAAAGAGCGCAAGTTTGTCCAGCACTGCAGAGCTGTCTGATTTAGTGTGAAATCAGCAAGCGCTCACTGGAGCGAGAGCAGAGAGATTACTGGAGCACACAAACCCACAGAAACATGCACACGCACACGCAGTTTTTTTTACATTTCAAGAACTTCACTAACTTTTCTCCCCCTCCTCCAGTACTCTCTTTATGTCTCAGTCTAATTAGCTGCACATCTGCTCCCTTTTCTCAGAAGACATCAGAGGTGAATGCAGTGAACAGTCATGGGGGTCAGCAGGCAAAGCTAATTTAGGCATTTTAAGGTATTTTGTGGGAAGAAATGCAGCCATAGCTGCCAAAATAGAAACGGCATGCACGCACCCTTCTCCCTGCAAATGACAGGGAGTGAGAGACAGAGGCCCTGCAACCATAAACAACCATCATTCTTCATCTTTGTCTTATTGCCTTGCTCCCTCTGCCTTCCTCTAATTTATCACCCTCATTCTGTCTGTGTTGGCTTTGTTGCATACGAAGCCT
The DNA here is from genome assembly GCA_015108635.1 of Andinoacara biseriatus. NCBI lineage: Eukaryota > Metazoa > Chordata > Actinopteri > Cichliformes > Cichlidae > Andinoacara > Andinoacara biseriatus. The sequence goes on from VUQJ01013762.1 coordinate 28,763, forward strand.
AAACAGCTGTGCAGCGTGTACCCCTGGGAGAGTTGCGGCCTTGCTCCGCACTGGAATCTGTCAATCTAGCCAGAGTTCCCAGTCTTACAGTCTGCTGCTCCGTTGGTGCACAGGCCTTTAACTTTCCTCTGCTGGCTTTCATCTGTGTTTGTGTTTTGTTTTTTTTATCTTTATTGCTCCTCTTGGGAGATAGTTGCGAATGTGATTTGTGGTAAAGAAATCCCACTCAGTAAGCTCAAAGACGTTTCACACATATATGAGCCATATGTGACATTCTCCCATTTGTGTCCAAGTGCCCAAAGCTCACTGTCATATAGACCGAACACATACATACACTTACTGTCTAAGACTTACTATAAAATGCAAGTATAGAAACACAAAGAAATTAATGTGTAGCACATACATAAATCTATATTCTAACTCGGACTAAAGGAGGGGTATTTCACCCCCCACTAATCTCAGCTCTGGGTGTCTCCAGCTCTGGGATTAATCCTCCAGAGTGGAATCACTGGGATTACAAACAGACAGAGTCAGACGTCAGATTAATATTTAATTAAAGCTTTCAGAGAACCATGCTGCCGTGGCACTAGTACCCTGATACACTGGATTTGGTCATCTACAGTATAAGACATGTGGCACTGGCTGTGGTTACACTGTTCCTTCTCCAAATGGCTGCAATTTTAACCTCTTTGGAGATAATCCCCAAATTTAACATCCAAGCAGCAGGTGGACAATTCAGGATTTAATGCAGATGTAAGCCGATTTGTGAATGAAAAATACTCCACAGCACACTTGAGGATTTGTTAATGTGTTATCTGGTGTCATTATATACTGTATAAGAGGGCTGTGAGAGCCTCAGATGAGGAGTTATGAATGCTGACAAATGACTGTTAAACTGATGGAGTTCTCCAGTAATTCAACTGTTTTAGAGAATGATGTTTTTTAGAGATTGTTCAGGGTGGTCATGTTTGCATGAACTTAAAGCTTCTCCACAGTTTTTGTGGACTTTGTCATTGGTTAGCCCGTGTGTCTCTGTTCTGTTTGACAAGGTGAACCCCTGACAGGTCAGTGAACCTCGAATTTACATCAAGCGAAGGCATTCACGAAAAAGTGCAAGAGCGCACATACGTCTCTGAATCTCCTGTCTTACAGGAAGCCCCGCGTAAGCACACACGCAAACACACACTTCATGCCCCGTGGCATGCCCGATGTCTGTCTAGGGAATGTATTATTTCCTTAAACTCCATCCTCATCCTACCTCTTCCTGTGGTCCACACAGTGCAGGCCTTGTCTCAGGAACCGTTTCACTTTGGCCCTTTTCACTGAAGAAGAAAACACGAGAGGAGGCTTGTGTTAAATGGCTCATAACCTTCTTGTCCGTGCATACCGCTGCTGCTGCTCTGCCAGAGCTGAGCTGAATATAGTTTGAACAAGACTTCATCCAAAGCATTCCTTCAGAGCGCATGTGTCTAGAGTTGAAATCAAGTCGAATCTGAGTACAAAGCTGCTTTGAGTGTCGAACAGAGCTCCATGTTCTTCCATTCAACGCTTCTGTTATAATCTATTTTCACTTCATTGCGTTTGTTTAGATTAAAAAAAGAAAAAGGAAACAGAGAAGCTTCACCCATCGAGATGCTTAATATGTTTAGCCGTTATAGAACCAGAAATATAGGACATGCAAATAAGGGTTTGGGTTTTTTGCAGAAAGACCTGCGTGGTGTCTTGAGTTCTCCTCACTTTTCATCGCCGCTCTGCTGTATGTATGCCAGAACAGTGGGGTTTTCAAGCAGGCTATATTTAGATTGCCCTTGGTGGATACTGATAGCAGGACTGTGTAGGAAGAGGTGGTTAGAGCATAAAGAACCTGACAGAAACACTCTTAAGCCCCTGTTAGGTGAGGCTGATTTGGGGGATTTTGGATTCTAGCAAACACACATTACATCATAGCCAATAAACAAAACAGGCACCTCCGTGAGAAAAAGCAGTGACATGAGAGCAAAACCTTGTTGCGTCACACACTTGTGTGTGAATAGCGAGCATCTTTTTCCTTTATGCTGCTCAGATCTATAAGTAGGGCAGGAAGAGAACCCTCAGTGGCTCTCACTCTTTCTCTTTCACAGTGCATATTAATAAGCAACGGAACCCACACAAACACCCACAAAGAGACACACACTCGCACGCACGTTCTTGAGGTGAAGCATGTTCTTCGCACTGACGAGATTCACTATGTCACTGTTGAGGGGTTAGGCAGCATGGGTGACTCACTTCCCCTTCACCAGACTGTGGAGTTTTAAATCAAGGAGACAGAAAAGTGGGGAGCAGTGCAGATGGTGTCTGCAGTGATGTTTGTGACGTATGACGATGTCCTCAGATACTGAATGAAGTGTGGAAAGTCAGCCACTGAGAGAACAGAAAGACTCCTGTTGCTATAAAGAGAGGAGAGAGAGAGAGAGAGAGAGACTCAGAGAAGCTAGGTCAGTGATTGTGTTTGGGGGTCTCTGTCTCTTTAAGCTGGCTGTTCTTTACTGCAGAGTGTGTGGGTGCTGCAGCAGAGACAGAAAGAGGGAGAGAGGAAGAGAGAGGGTGAGGGAGCAGCGGTGAGAGAAAACAGCAGGACGACAGAGGAACAAGTTGTGCATCTGAGATTCAGGGCTCATGTCCTCGCGCTGAGGTGTGAAGGCGACCGTTTAGGCGTAGACCCGAGGAGGAACAGAGTGAGGCAAGGAGAGGGTTGAGAGCATTGGGGAGCGTGTGAGGAGTACAGGTGGAGGGGTGGCAGAGCGTGTGGAGAGGGGGCTGTTTATTCGGAGCGTGGCACCGGTGGCAGAGTGGCTGCGCTGGGATGGCAGAGGGGGGCACTGGGGGGGCTGGCGCTGGTGCAGTCCTCAGAGGGAGAGGGGCAGCCGGCGGCAGGACAGGAGGTCCAGCGAGGGTTACGCGCACAGGACGGTGCCTGCCGGATGGTGCCACCATGTTCCATCCATGGCACAGATAGCACCTCTCGTCCCAGGGCAGGAGGAGGCAAAGGGGGAGGCAGGGGCTGGGGTCGGATCAGGGGGACCTGAGCGTGTTAGGGTGGGCAGAACATTTCTTGGCCATGTGTCGCTGTGTCTGGAGGAGGTGACAGGCGATTCGGAAGGGGAGGCAGGTAGCGCCTGCTTTGGTCAGGTGTCACGGCGGCTGGGGCGGCTGCTGAAGAGGCTGCCCAAGTCTCGCTCCTGGAGCGACAGTTTGCGAATCCTCCGGCGTTCATCCTCCAACGGATCTCTGCTTAACACCTCAGGTACGGTGATGGCAAAAGATTGTGGTACAAGTACTAAAACCTGGAAATGTAATCATAGGACGCTGATTAGTTTGGATGGATGAGAAAGAGGGGCCAGTACTCTGGAAAAAAGGAAAGATGATGAGTAGACAGGTTGAGCTGGGTTGGCCTCAAAGGTCGGCCGTGGGCCAAAATATTTGTGTATTGTGCGCCGGTCTGTCTGTCTGTCTGTCTGTCTTTGAATTGCGCCCATAAGCTCTGTTAGTCTTTGTCAATACCCCTATTGGGTGATGCACCCCCCTCGCTTTTGTGTAAGAGCACATAGTATCCAGAGTTTATTCTTAGCCCACACATTTTCAATCTGTCTAGAAAATCCTCTGTAAATCCATTATCATATTGACTTTCATATTTGTAGCAGAAATTTGAGATTAGAGTGAGCCTGCCTGAGGCCTCATGGCATCGATTTTTCCCATGTTTTCTCCAAATAGAGGACTAATGTATCATCGGCACAAAGTGTGACTGGGGTCAAAAGAGGCAGGGAGTAAAATGGCAGGGTGCTGCAGAATCACTGATTCAGCCAGAGACTGACAGCTGCTGTTGAAAAACAAAAAGACTTCAGCTTATTTGTGTGTGAATGTTTGGGGGGGGGGGGGGCTCCTGTGCAAGCCTGATAAAACCCTAACTAAACATGACTCAGGGAGCAGGTCATCGTTGCTCCACCTGAGTAACGTCATGCTGCAGCCTCAAAATCTTTAGAAACACCATCTGTAGTACAAGCTGCCGCAGACAGATAATGGCTTTTTTTGGGTGGTGTTCCCTCCAAGGAAGCCCAATTCATCCTTTTAAGAATGAACTGGTCCAATAGTGGATTCCTCAGTTTTTCTTCTTCTGCATCTTCAGTCTATATTTATCTCCCAGACAGATGATGCGAGCTGTCTGGGGATTCTCCTTAGATGCTGTAACCTGCTGAGAATATAATAACTAATCTGAAATTGACACAGTTATATAATTACGCCAGTTCATGCTGCCAGGACTGGGCTGTAATTTAGTGTTACTGCATATGAAGTGTTTACAGAAAACTAGAAAAAAGGAGCACTCAACCAGTTTTTGACCACATTTTCAGCACTCAGTCTGTGACTCTTAAACGTGAAAATGTAACTCTGCTCGTTTCATCAGAGGCTCAGAACAGTTTCATTTAAAACAGAAAGCAAAATCCATTTTCCATAAAACATATTTAAGCATTAGCACAAAGCACAGAAAAAAAGAGGCTGCACAAAAATATCCCATGCAGTATTCCATCTCCAGAGTGCTCCATTAATTTGAGCAATTAGTGGCTTATTAAGGCTTTTGTTGTGCACTTTTGAAAGTTTTGCCTGAGTGGAACACCGTTTAATGCAGTCTATAATCTGGACATGTTTTGACTGAGGCAGAAGGCTTATTCTTGAATTTTGAAAAAGTCAGGAAAATACATCTACGTTCTAGAATTTTCATGCATGATCTGTGGCTGAAGCTTTGGATACATGACAGATGGGGACACGTGATAATCAGCTTCAGATAAAGGCCATATGGACATAACTGTACAGTCAATTAGCCTTACAGTAACCGTATTACATTTAGCCTGTAATAATGAGTACCAGTCATAACATCCATCCATCCATCCATCCATCCATCCATTTCCTTCCACTTATCAAATTCAGGGTCACTTCAGGTGGACCCCTTTAGGGTTAGGTTAGCATCCACACCTCTGACAGAACTCCTATGGGACCAACATACATATACGAGGCTTCATATTTTTGAAAATGTGCCCTTCTTAATAATCATGCAGCTTAACTCTTATTCATTCTAAAACATTCACTAGTGATGTAATCAATACTCGCAAAAATATTCAGCTGTATTTATTTACAGCTCACAGCACCGAATGAGCCTAAAAAAACAACTTAAAACCCACTTCCTGTCTTGTTTGTTTCACTAATTCTCAGAGCATCTGTAACCTCACAGATGGGAGTTTTCCAAGAGAGGAAGACAGACTCTGCTGCGATGAAGATTAAGAATGTCAGCGTGAAATATGAAATCACTGTTTATGCAAATAAACACAGATGTCAAGGGGGAAGAGGGTCAGATTAAATTCAGATTTAGGATGAGATTAGACCTGCTCGGTCATGTCTGGTAGGGCGGCATATGGAGGGTTCGTTTCAGCTGTGATTAAGGCAGAGATGGAGACAAGTATGAACATGGAAGCGTAATATTTTTATTCCCTCGTGTGCTGAGAGATGGAGAACAGCCACACAGTAGGAGAACATGGATAAGTGCTCCAAATCAGCTATGATGGGATCAGACTAGTTAAAGGCCCCCCCCAAAGACCCCAAAGCTACCCTTAAATCCCACAGAGCTCCCTTTGGGTTCATTAGTGTGTTAATATCCTCGCCCCTTTTTTATGGCT
>VUQJ01013764.1:3817-14150 GCA_015108635.1 Andinoacara biseriatus
TTTTAATTTTTTTTTTTTTTTTTTTCAATTCCCCCCCCCCCCCCAAGTTATATTGGCAACCTTGATAATAACTGGTGTAAAAAGATAAAGAGGAAAATAAGAATAGGGACCATATTCTCATCTTGAAACAGTAATTGCTGATATTCAGTAGACAAAAAGCTATAGTTATAAATTTTGCACTCCAAAGCTTATTGAAGTCAAAGTTACACCCATCAAATTCAAAAGATCAAGTGTCTGTGATAATATTCTAAATGTTCTTTGCAGCATTTGAATAGATTTTGCTCAGATCTTCATTCATTTGACGTTGATTTTTTTTTTTTATTTTGTGGATGAATAGTCCTTAGATTGACTATTAATGGTTCTTTTCTTAGGTTTGTGAGTCTTAATGTAAAATCTTAAAGCACTTTCATCATCAGCTGACATTACCCTATTGTTAACAGCAGCATGGTATGGCTGGTACATGCCAGCACACGAGTGATTTAAATGTTTTATTGTTATACAGGGAACATGTTTGTGAATGATGCTCTTTTATGGTGGGTTTCTTTGGAGACAGCTCTGAGCTTCTAACGTAAAAAAAATAAAACATAGGGACATTTAAGGTTTAGTTGGTATTGGTATGCTGTGCAGTCAATGAACACTCTGCTCTGGCTTTGACTCTCCATCTCGTTCTGTATAACAAATCCCGGATCCAGCACCACTCTCCTTATTTGTCGGCTTCACGGCAGGGTGCAAATTCTGTAAAGAAAATAATGTTCTGAGGGGTAAAGGGCACATGGGGCTCACTTAAGTGCACCCTGCTTTGTTCTTTTGCTTGTTTGCAGTCCTATAGTACACAAATGGGGACAGATGAAAAGATAAGACAGCGGGGTAGAGATTTTTAATGAGGGAATTTTTAGTGGCTACACATGAGTCTCAGCAGTAGATAGATAACCAAAAGAGGTAAAAGATTCCCACAGCAAATTGTCCCTGTAACATTATAGGGCCACTCAATTTACATATGTAAAGAGAAGAGAGAAAGTGTCTCCATCGTCTCTGTGTTTATCTTCCTTGGTGGTATTAAGAATACGGGTTTAATTCTTCTTCTATCAATTCCTGTTCCTTCTGTTTATTATCCAAAAACCAAGGTGCTCGGTGTATGCGATGGCTCCTTTGACTGGGATTCTGAGGGAAAGTATTAGCAAGTGTGGAGAGGAGAGAATGCTCAGCAGGGGGAAGATTAAATTATCGTCTTTGAAGGTGTGCTGGCTCTTTCAGAGACAGAGGCCATTATTAATATGCAGTGACACATGCATACATCGAAAATGATCCTGGACGCTTCGTCGTGGATCATAAAATTCCCCAAGGTGCCTTTCGCTCATTGCATACTGAGAGCCGCCACCACAGCTTTTATGAATCATAGCGACTCTGCCAGGATATATGGAAGGAGGGCAGAAAAAGAGGGGAAATGGCTCTTGTGTTTTATTAGATTGCCCAGGCAAAATTATATTAGTTTTGAGCAGTTTGACTCCACGGCAGTCCGCTATGCCTCTCCATCCATCGGTGACAGGAAGGCCAGTGAACAGATTGTTGGGGTTTGCATGGCTTGCAAGAAGGTTAAGTGGGTCATGTAAGCCGCTGTCAGTCTGGGGCATGGTGGTCTCATCTTGTGATTTGTTGCTGGTGTCTGAAGTTGAACTTTTGTCTCAGCTTCTGTTTTCTAAAATGAACTATCTACTGTATATTGCTTTAGACGGCTGTTTGACAATGTGATATCAGGCTCTTTAGTATCGCTTATGAGTTAAAGGTAGCCATTTGTTCAACCACCCTAATGTCATCTCTTAGCTTCATGATTTCCCCGTAGAGACATCTGGATCTCCTTTACCAGTTTTACAATTCTCAATTTATTCATTAGATACTTAATTCCATTTAATATGTTACGCCCACAGCATGCTTATTATACAATTGGTGGAAGCATCAACAACTTCAACCAGAGGGTTGCACATATCCGTGGAACAAATGGGCATCGACTGTGTAATTGGAATTTCAGCCCTTTTTATTTCCTAATTCTGCCTTTGCCTGGTAGACAACGCAAATGAGCCATCATCCATGATTGATTTTCATATTTCAGGGATGCCTACTTTCACTAAGCACTAACTATTAGAGAAGCCCTGCCATCCCTATGGCATGGAGTGGGCTGTTAAGTACAGAGTAGGAAACAGTTTGGCTTAAGCGCTCTCAAGCTTAATGTGTAATGTACGTGCAAACAGGGACACATTTAGTTCTGCGCATGGCGATGAACTATAATGCACGAGGCAATAAAAGACATTATGAGGCACAATCCAAGCTGACTTTCAGATTATCCCGTTAGAAGTGTTTGATTTAAGGTGGCGGCTTTGGATGATTCACGGGGCAGAGGGTATATCTGAGATAAGCTGATATGGTTGCAGTTGAAGTCCTTTTTGGCGCAGTGTTTTGCTTCTTGATTGCTTGCTGTAGAGGAAGTAACAATGTGAAATTTGTGTTAATAAGAAGCAAAGTTGTAATTTGCCTCATTAATGTGATTTAACTTCACCTCAGTTCCTCAAACATTTTTTATTACATTCCGGAGCCATTATGAGTCATTACGTTGGTTTGTCGGCTGGCCTTTCAGACCCCCAAATTTAAGAAATCAGCAGCACATGCCTGCTGTAATTGTTGAAGCAGAAATTTGCCTCGAAGGGGTAGTGGAAGTTTTTATGTTCACTTGGTTGGACTGTTGACTGATGGCAAGCCCAATATCACTGGCATAAAATACTCATTGTCTGTCATATGAAGCTGGTTGTGGGTGAAGCAGCTACTGTATGGTTTGGGATTGATATGCCAGTATTAGTCACCTTTTCAGGGCTGCTTCTCATTTAGCATTTATTTATTGATAAATTACTTGGTTCTTGGGCATCCTCTCTCAATAGACCCGTTCAAATACTTTGTTTGATGGACTGTGACTGATAATGCAGCCATTATCTCATTCTGATTATTCAAATGGGGTTGGAGTGATATCCAAGTACTTGACTGGGCATCTGATAATTCAGTTCTTGCAATGAATCTGCAATGAAAGCCATGCTTTTAATATTATACATTGTTACTCTAACATATGCCCTATCCATCTAAGAAGAGGAAGCCATTTTGAAGGCATACTGATAAAACTAAATAATTAAAATCTGTCTTGCCATCTGGCATGCCTGGTAGCAGCTAGATGTTCAGCCTTGTCTTTGACGTACACCATAGAACACCAGACCTTCCTTTTGAACCTTTAGTCTTTATGACTGGACATTGATTTACTCCCTCTGTGTTTTCTGGATGAATGATCAGGGCAAAGGCACTTATCTCACTTACTGTGTGAAATGGAGTGTATCCAAAAATGTGATTCTGTATGGCATATAGACTCACAAAATGTGCCTGCACATACCAGGGTATGTGTGTAGACAAAGATTTAGAGCAACAGGGCGACATGGCACAATCAGGCACAGTTTACTGTGCGTGAAATGAACAAAGCAGACACATGCTCCTCCCTTGCAGTGGGTGTAGTGTTTTTTTAGTTTGCTCAAGGCTAACATGTAATGGACTTGTGTATCCTGCAAACTGGAGAGTTTGTTCCTCTCCTTGTAAAAAAAAAAAAAATACTCTTTTTTTTGGTTTCTAAATCTGTGTTTGGATATATTACAAAATAAAAGTTTCAAACTATGGGTTTCTGTTCATTTTAAAAATTTATCTTGTCTTTTATTGGAGAAAAGATTGAGATTTGTTGTTGTTTCAGAAACACATGAAAAACACAACAGATACAGAATATCTGAAGGGTTGCAAGGCGATCAAAAAAAAGATGGGATACATTTGCTGCATAGAATAATTTTATTTTTCATAAAATGTCCTTATCTTTTTACTTGTTTAATTATTGTAAATCACTACTTAGATTGAGGTTGAAAGTCAAGGGTTAAAGTGGGATTTGGCAGGTGGTGGAAACCTGAGATCAGGTGTAGCGGTTCAGCGTGGGCGGGAAAGAATTACTCAGAAATAAGTCACGTAATAATTTATTTTGTTAGCTTCAGTACATTTTTCTTTGTTTACAGGCTGTGATCAGCTGATCTGTGTTGCTTTTCTGGTATTCACTGTTCTTTGAGGGTTTAGCCAACTGAATTCAATAAAATATAAGCTGATGTTTCACGAGCGATATGGCTGGTTTGCAGTTCACTCACACTTTAAAGCTTGTATAAAAGTTAGAATTTGGCAAGTGGCTCTAATCAGCACCATCACCTTAAATATAAATTAGTGTCTGTTAACCTTGATGCACATCCTAACCACAAGCACCACAGCTGCGCTACACCAGTTCAACATAGTGCAACACTGTAAACGTTCAACACAGTACTGCAAACTAACCGGTTTAGCCTCCGTTACACTGTAGCAAACTGCCCGGTGTAATATTGCCATGCAAGCATTGAATATCACAAAATTAGAACGCTTCAGTTTGTTTTTGCAAGACATTTTACAAAAAACACAAGTCAGTAACACAATCAATATCTGATTTAAAAACTCTGAAATGAATTAGGACATTACATATAAGGTTTAAATTTCCAGTTTATTAAATTTTACTTGCTCAGCAGTCCTAATCTTTGAAAAACAATCTCTCATCTTCCTCATCTCTTTCTTACATCCTTCTCCGTCTCACATTAACTTTTTTTTTTTACCCTCCCCATCAAACACAGCAACAGGACATTTAGCTTGCAGACACATTTTGTTGACAAATCCCACAGTTTGTCGTGTGCGTCTGAAACTAAATGTACATATTTGTCATATTTGTTGAGCTGTTTCAAAAGTTGCATTTGACACTTAAAAAAAAAAAAGGTTGCTCCGTTTATGCTTGTTTCTCTTCTGTGGCGCTAGTATCACAACTGAAACTTTATTTACATCTGCACCATGAACACATTGCAGAGATGAGAAGGAAAGAAGGGTGTTATGAGGGTGTAAGCAGGTCATGGGATGCCATCATCTTCTTATTACTGAGCGGATGCAGTGCTATGCTGGAGCACATGAAAAATTAACTAATTTTATCAGTAATATGTATTACTCATTATTGCTCATGCATACTCATGTATTGCTCATTAATCGAGGGTGCTGGAATGCTTTTCTAGACTGTTCCGGCCCCCTTTAACCCCTGTTACAAGTTACAATTCCTTATTTTCAAAGGGTACCATATGTACACGCTCAGGAGTCGGTTCTCATAAGGAGACTTTTCTGATGGAGGTCTGCCTTTTGATTTAGACATGTACAGTGTGTGATGTAGCTGGCCGTGCACCACTTCTAATACCAAAACGTATGAATGTTCATATGCCACAGTTCAGGGCCATACAGATTGTCCCATGTGTATGTGGGCGTGTGGATACGTAGTGCCTGTTATGCCTGACCTTTAACCTGAGGAGATGTGAAATATTCATATCTTTCGTGCTTCAGGCTACTTGCTTCCTGCAGCCCTGTAGGCTCCTGCCATGCCCCCGGGGGCAAGGTCCTGTATTATGAATGCAAGATTAGAGGTCACTGACAGCGAATCAGAATGCCGTTTGGCCAGCAGGGACCCTGAGGGTTCGCTTTAATGAAAACTCTGTTATAGTTGGAGGCCACAAGACTAAATCAGCTCCTGTTTATAAGCAGAGTTTGTGGTTGGTGTGGAGATGATGAGGGATTTTTATTTTCTAAATTTTCTATTAAAAAAATATTATTGATTTTGCACTTGTGTGATTTGTAGTGTTTTTCTATTGTAATAAAAGAGCTGAACCCACCGTTTGTATTATTAATGACTGCCAAGAACAAGTTTACATCACAACGCAAATGGTGCAGCTTTTATTATTTTGGTAATAAAGGTGACATTTTTTTTTTAAAATCCAGAAACACATTCCTTTAATAAACCAGTGGATGTAATGCGGCATTAATGTAATCCAGAGGCACAATATTGTTTCATTTCAGTGATTTAGATCCTCCATAAGGTCTTTGCCAAAAATAAAATGTAATTGCAAACGATATGAATCATTTTAAGGGTGTGATCTGATGTCCCCATGAGGCCTGCTGTCATTTGTAATACAAAAAGTTCCAGACTTGCCAAATGCAATAAGGGCACAATTTTACATTTATCTAATTTTTCATCAGTAATAACCCTTATATGTCTTTTTGCGCCTCCCCCTGGTATTTAGATAATGTGGAAAGTGAAGAACACAAAGAGCAATTTGGATCAGAGCTGTCTCAGAGTAACTAAAGTGCACACGAGAGAGAGGGAAATATATCACATGAACATTTAAGCCTGGCAGTTCCGAAGAAAACTCCCAGTCCACTAAAGGTTCATGCAAAATTACAAATGATGTAATGTGACAATAAATACATGAGAGCAAATTTTGAATTCCCTCAGTTACGTTTGAATTGTACAGTCAGTCTGCATTAACAGGTTTCACCTGCTGTAATCCATCTTTGGCTAAAATTACCGGTGAACACTTTGTGAGACTTTCTCCTAGAAATAAAACAGCAAGATGAGTGATCACCATGATCACTGTCGTTCTCTTCTTTCTCTTTTTGGACTGATCGGGCCGCTAAAGCTCCGCTTGCCGTTTGGCTGCTCCTCAGTCGGCTCCTGGCTGGCGAGGAGACATTACAGGTTGCTCCGCTTTGACAGGCATCTATAGATGCCATTGACTTTAAATTAAAACAGGGTGTGAGGTAATCAATCATAAGAGTGCACTTTGGACAAAGCTACAGTGTGATGCATGGGCTTCCCTTGCCAGGCTTCAGGACAGTGCACTGTGCTCAGAGCTAAATTACCCCAGCGACCTGCGCTCCTTCTCCTCTCCCCCGCTGTCCTCCCTTTCTGCACACTGCCAAACCCTCCCATTTTACACTCCATGGAGCACCACTGTTTTTTATTACTTTACTACACTTCTTGCACAGCCACTTTTAAAATTGTTGCAGTTTTTACTTTGGAGTGTGTTAGAACTAAAAGAATACTGTATGTTGGAATGGAAGTTTATTTCTCCCCAGCACCGGCATGTTAGGGTGCGGTAGCATTTTAGTTTGCATTTAAATTGAAAAGGCGGTCACATGGTATCCTTTAACATCAGTCCCTTGACATAATGGGTTATGTAATAGTGAAAGGAGTCTTACTCCCAGCTCCATGAGATATGGGTATCCACTGCGTAGCCAGCAAGGGTTCCAGGAAACCTTGTGTGTATTTCTGCAGCTCCAGGGGTACCTGCCAGAACAGCAGTAATTAGACGCCGTGGGATGAGAACCTGTTTGTAGAACATGTACAGATGGCCTAACACTGACAAAGCTCCTTTTTGTGCTCTCATGTCTAATTTCTTTTTGTTACATTATGTCAGATTAATTTAATTCAAGAAATTGAAATCATTTTTCTGTTTTTGCTTTTTGTCTTTAGGGGTTTACTTTACAACAACATATTGTGCCTGTGAAGAGAATACAATATGATTGTTTTAATATTTGACAGTACTGGGCAAAGGTCTCAAACTGCCCCTCATTAATTTGTAATTTGCTGGAAAAATAGGTGGGAAATAGGTGAAGCGATTTACTGACACGTGTGCAAACATAAATAGAAATTCAGCATATTAAGCAAAAACAGTTTGTAAAATTCTAAGAAGCTTTAAAGTCAATATTTGGTGTGACCACCTTTATTCTTCAAAAAAGCCTGAACTCTCTGAGGCAGCTTTCTTGTCATTTCTGTAAGCAGTCTTCAGGAATAGTTCTTCAGACTTCCTGAAGAACATTCAAAGCTCTTCTTTGAATGTTGGCTGCTTTTTGCTCTGTTCTCTGTCAGAAATTTCAAATTTGGATTCATCCCTCCATAAGACCTGCTGCCACTGATTTTCAGCCCAGTTCTTATGTAATTTGGCATACCTCAGCCTTTTTTCTCTGTTTCCCTTCCTTGAGAATGGCTCCTTGACAGCCACCCTTCCACTGAGACCATCTCTGATGAGGTTTCAGTGAACAGTAGATGGATCAACTGAAGGGCCAGATGCATCTCTCAGGTCCTGTGCCAGGTCTTTACTGGATTTTTTTTTTCCGATTTCTTAATCACTTGACTTTCAGATCTGTTGTATTTTTTAGGCCTATCTACATTTGTCCTTGACTTGTCCAGTTTCCTTAAAATTTTTAGGAAACACTGCACACTATGCCGAGGTATGCCAAGTTTTCAGCTAATAGCTCTTTGGGAATCACCTTGTTAGTGTAAAATTTATATTTTATGCCTGTCAAAGTGTTATCTTTGGCATTTTTCATAGATTTAACTAAAGAAATGGGAACAAACTGTGTGATTTTTGTGACAGGCTGCCAGTATCAAAGTACCTAAATATAATTTTTTTTTAAATGTAAAAAAGATTATTTGCCAAGTTGTCTGTTGTGTAGATACAACACTGGTTCTTGAGTCAAGCTTTTTTTTTTTCGTGCTTGCATGATTCATATGCCAGTTTTAAGTAGCTTAACAAAAAAAAATCCAGTGAAAATGATCAAGTACGAGGACTGGACTAAAAATGAGTGAAAAGCAGTAAATGTCCAAAAAATAAATAAATAAATAAATAAATCTGAAAGATCTTCAAAAAAGCTTGGAGAACAATTCGTCATCTTAAAGCAATTACAAGCATATTTGCCCCCCTGGAACCAAAATATAGAGAAAGGAGAGGTGGCTCAGGACTGTAATGTATATACTTCACATTTTTAAGAGTTTAAGAATTAACAAAGTTATTCTGGACAGACTATCCTGATATTCAGACTTGCCTGCCTTGTTCTCCACTTCAATCATTTAGCCTGAAATAGTGTTCATGGTTTGTTTTGTTTTTTTAAATTGGATGACAGGTATTTTGGTTATATTCCCTAGCCAAACTGAAATAGAGTTTGACAGAAGCTGCCAATTTTTAAAAGACATTTGAGCAAATATGTCAGTTCAATTAACTCGGTAGGATTACCTACAGATGCATCCATCACATCCACACTTTGATCCATGCACGATTGTTTCTGCTGTTTGCAAGCTTGTATGCAGGTGCACAAAAGGCGCAATCAAAAAGTCCTGCAGCTGTCAGCATCTGAAGATGTTTGCTCTCTCCACGTGGTGAAATCACAGTGTTACTGATCAGAACAGGACTTCCAGGGATTGATCTAAAATTAAAATCCATTCAGTAAGCTGTCTTGGCATGCCCAAGATTATGACCTTAAATGTGAGATTGCCCAAATTTTAAATCAGGTAAGTTTTTTTTGTGTGACTTTTTGATCACACCCTAACAGTAGTCTGGTAGCATATGAAGTAAATTGTGCCAATAAAAAAAAAAAATTAAAAATGTGATTGGTTTATCCTTTCTACTGCCAAAGCAAACAGCTCTCAATTGACACACCACTAGGCTGGTATCCAGGCTGGAAACAAGAAAAAAATGTGCTCACAAAACTGGATGGAAAGACAGCATAAAAAAAAAGAAAAAAAGAAGGAAAAACATTCACATACATACAAGAAAAAAACAAAACAAAACAAACAAACAAAAAAAAAAAAAACAAAAAAAAAAAAAAAAAAAAAAAAAAAAAAAAAAAAAAAAAAAGAAAAAATAAAAAAAAAATAAACTAAAAAAAAAAAAAAAAAAAAAAAAAAAAAAAAGAAGGAAAAACATTCACATACATACAAGTAAAAAACAAAACAAAACAAACAAACAAAAAAAAAAAACACCCTAAATTTCCAAGTTCAGAGACAAAATATTCTGACACAAAATATACAATGAAAATTACAAGTGAAACCCAAGCTGACCATAAATTTTAACAGAGACAAACAGCTGGGACATAACTTTATTGCTTACCTGGACAACTTCATCATCCTCTTCCAGTAGACCCTCCAAAACATCAACTGCCATCTAATTCAGAAAGAGACAAACAGGTTTAACAGTCACGCTACAGTCATTTTCGCCCATACAAATTCATCAGTACTCACTCTCTTCTCAGCTTGACTCATAAACATTCACAGTTAAAGGCAATATTGTTGCACACAATGCAGCACATATTCCAGTCAGCACAATCAATCAGAGTGATCAGAGGGTTTGATAAGCATCGAAGAGGTCAGCATCCCATACACCACATCGTCAATACCAACAAGACAACAGACATAACCATCAATAGACACACTTAGACTACTTATCGCACAGTCAATAGTTACTTTAGCCACCGTCTACTATCACCTTTTTTTCAGCATTTTGTGTTTATTAGAGCGGAGCAGCAGGGAGAGACCAGAGCCGTCAATACTACATATTCATAGCAACCCCCCCCCCAAACTCCTTAGGATGCATAATAACCTAAA
>VUQJ01013766.1:11022-21257 GCA_015108635.1 Andinoacara biseriatus
TTTTCTGCCCCCCCCCCCGTCCCCCCCCCCGCTGGTCCGTAAAGGTGCCACGTGCAGCATTTTTTTAAAAACCCAAACACACAGACCAGCATGCAGCCGTGAAGCTTTCTGTCTGTCAGTCTGTGCCTCAAATTCATGTAAACCCACAGCGCCACCTTGGGGTCGGCACCCAATGTTTCCTACGTTTTCTAGTACAGAATAAATTAACAGAATCAGCAGAATTACAACAATACATCGTCACATGGGTAATAAATGCCACTCTAACTCAACCAGTATTCAACAGTACTCACTGTCATCTGTACAGTGATAGAAAGAATGTGAAGGGATTTGTCACAGCTCGGAGAACAAGAAACTCGAGTAACTGAACGATACGCCAACGCTGGCAAAAACACACGATTGTGTACTTTTGGTTTTTACTTTTCCAAACAGATACTAAAAAAATTTAGGAATTTAGCATTGTGCAAACACAAGACTGTGGTATGGTCCGAAAAGCTCCACTTGTTGCAAAACAATCACTGTGTGTGAATAGTGGTGATTTTGTGGTGGCAGGAAATGAAAAAGTATATGAATGCTTGGGGACAGAAATCAGGCAGAAATGGGTCCTTTTAAAGGGAGAGTAGTCACGTTACTAGAACCAGATGGTATGGACAGTGTGTTAAATGTACCACAAACTGTCTTGTGAGCAGTTTCGTGCATCTCCTTTCTAACAAATTGCACCCATTAACTGCATCATCGTGCGGAAACAAGTGCACATCGACCACTGATGAAGACGCAAAAGTTAATGTGTCCCCCTCAACTGAGCTACTCAACTTTGGTGGGGAACTCACACCAAAATAATCTAGCTGGATTAAACGGCAGATTAAGATTCATGTTTGATGGAATACCAAAAGTATTGATCCTGAAAAACTGTTGGATGTTTCCCTTAGAGACTGACGTACCTGATCTAAGACACCTGGGACAAATGTCCTTTAACCTGCTGGGAAAAAACCCCACACGCTCGTCACTCAGCCACCATAAATACATCAGCTCAGACTTTGCAAAAACTCATTATCTGGCTGTTTAAAGCTCATTTGCAGGAGCAGCAGAACTGAACATGTGCAGTGTTTTGATCCACGCCTTCTTTGCGTCTAATCCCCCATAAACATACAGCTCAAAGTATGCTGATAAATTCCCTTTCTTTCATGAGCTGAAAATATTCAGTCTTGTGGATATATATGGATATATAACTGCAGTTATTCTGCCTGGGTCTCATGTGGACTGTAATAAGACGCTCTCACCACTAGATGTGAGTGTAGCCAAGGAAATCTCTGCTGACTGAGCGCTGCACTGGTCTCAGATGATTAGAAAGTGATTCCTAAAACAGATGCAAACTCTAGAGACAAAAAAAGCAAAGCATATAGGACTTATTTTCTATTTTAATTCTTAACTCATGACTTTGGTGTTCTGATCTTCCTCTTTGCACAACAAAGCCCAAGTTCTTAACAACTTTTGAGCCACTTTCAGGCCCAACTTACTCTGAACGTCAAATTAAAAAGCAGTTATTATCCTTTAATCCATGTCTAGTTTTATTATAATCCTCATCAGAGGCATGGGAGCTTTTACTTAAAGCTTTGAAACTGCTTTTTGTGTTTTCTGCTTCTCCCTCCTTCTCACCAGCGAAGGCACTAGGTCGAAGAATAAACTGGATTAAATCTGGTTCTGCGTGGCATCGGGAGAAAATCTTTACTGTGAAATTAAGCTAAAACAACCAGACGAGCGCAGCTCTGAAGACACGAAAGCAGCAAACATGGTCACACACTCAAGTGAGTGCAGGATCGGGGAAACCTCATCGACAGATTGGGGAAGCTGTGTTACAGCAGTATGGCTTCTTGCTGGGTGTGTGTGTGTGTGTGTGTGTGTGTGTGAGAAAGTGGGTTATTATAGAAGACTCGAGTGACGGCGTCTCCTCACAGAGGAGGAAAGATCCTGCAGGCTGCCCTATGTAGACCTGGAGGACGGAAAGAAGAAGAAGCCACACCGCTGTGAAGAAGGGGATGAAGGTTCGACCAATACACAACGATTACAGAGGATTAGAATCAGTCAGTTTACTCTCTTACAGAGCCTGAAAATCACGTTTTTAATGCACACACATGGTCAAATGTGAGGATATTAGCATTTTCAGAAGATTTCTGTTGAATGTCAAGAAATAATCGGTACCTAGCTCCTTCTACGGCTTTCATCCACACCTAATCTCCATGCTCCATTATAGCCGAGAAAGGCTTCATCTTTGGAGTAAGACTGTGAAAAGTGACTGAACACTCCAGATTTTTTTTGGTCCATGCTCTTTTCAGTGTTTAAAACCCTGTAATCATAGGCTGTGAGCTTGTTCCCTCATAACAAAGAAAAAAAACTTACAGTAAATGGAAAAAACTGTAAAACAGATTTGGATTCAGCTTTAAAATCCCTGTGCTGGTCGAACCCCTGTGCACGTGTGAAAAAGAGAAACAAATCTGAAAGCGGGCCAAAGAGATAGATAACAGCAGGAGAATGAGGAGAAAGAGGAGGATAGCTTTGTGTAAACATTGTGAGGAGAAAGTGGAGTTACTGGCAGGTATTGAGTTGGTGTGGCTGGTCGTCACGTGACACATCCAACTGAGAGGAAGGAAGGAAGGAAGGCGGATGCGGTGGAGGAAGCAGAGGTTTATGTGGGTTTATAAAAAGAGGCTCAGGTTGTGCTGCGTCTTTCCTTCGTGTGTTTTTAGAAAAGCAGCAGCTCTCTGACGACACTGTGAAAATCGAGCGGTGACGGCGGCACCGGTGCGGGAAAGTCCGGCTCCTAGTTCGTATTCAGATGTTGATGTGGAAGAGCAGCAGGTAAAAGACGACGCATGTGAAGGGAACCGAGAGTCCGTTCGCTCGGCCAGTCAGCCTTGTGATCCTCAGTTGGGAGCTTTTCTGGGTGCGGTGCCCACAGCACTTGGGGTCCATGGTGTCTGTATCAGTGGTGTATCTGTCAGAGTCCTCCTCCTCCACAAAATGGCTACGAACAACAATTAAACTGATGAATAAAGTGATAGCTGGTCAAACTGCCCCTCTGAATGAACAGAAAAATGAAGGAAGTCAAAGCTAAGAGTGAAAGAAACGACATTTTTTAACATGATAAGATCTCGACTCTAATTAGAACTGCGGTACACAGATTTAACATGTCTAAATTTTGATGAGCTATCACGTTATCCAGCAATAAATATGTTGCTTTGGGGTCAGCCTTTGGACTCAATCAGAGAAGAAGAAAATAAATAAAATAAAAAAAAATCAAGGGAAAGAAAAACAAAAAAAAACAATAACGTGAGTCTCCAGTGAGACCTCGACTCCAACAAGAGTGGGTTCTGTTTTTATCCCAACAACAATATCAGGTGAAGTCTGATCTGCAACCACTCGGGGCTCCAAGTGATTCAGCAGTTTCAGACAGACGGACAGACAGCTGGAGGCTCAGATTTACAGGATCGGAGGTTCTCACGCATGTTTCACGGGGGGCCCGCTGGAGGCAGGTGCCTTACTCCACCTCGTTGGGTCTCTCTGTTTTATCCTTCCTTATGACGGGCAGAGGGTGAGCCTCGGTGTTGAAGACCCAGTGTTCAAACGGTAGGTGGTCGTCATCAGAGAAGAGCAGGTACAGATACCTGTGGGAGAAAAAGAGCTTGATTAATGTGGACCTCTCAGGCAGTCAGATCAAGCTGCCAAAGTGACAAATTAACAGTCAGCTTTGTTATGCAGACAGCAGCTAATGTAGCCGTGAGCCTCAAGTACTTGAAGGCTTTCTTTTAGAACATTTGCAATAGTAAGAATAAATGAATTACAAGTATTGCTTCTTGGAGTCGTCATCATCACGCATCACTATTTATTTATGCATAACCACAACCCTCAACCTGTTTTTGACCCTGCTGTTGAAAAGTTGGAGAACCAACTTCTTATTTGAAATGCACATCAGGAATTCAACTGCTGCTTCCATCCAAGACCTAATGCACACATCACAAGGATAAAAGCTCTTTGACAAAGATGGAAAATCAGTGCAGTTATCTGTACTGATCTTATGGTTCAAAGACTACACAAATACACCCCCCTTCACCCACAGACTGTATATAAAAGATGGGCGTTGATACATCAGCAGTCTTACGGACTCTTGTTTGGAAGGTTTGACTTGTGTCCTCCTTGGCTTTTTGGAGCCCGAGATTTTCATATTTGGGCAAGAGCGCAAAGTGTCCAGTTAGGAGCCAGTTGCAGTTTACTAACCAAGATAAGAAGAATGTATCAGTGTACAAAATAACTGTAGAAAACATGGACAACTGGTATGCTGCTGCTGTATCAGGTGTTTTCTGTCACTGTATGTAGTTCGTATCATATGATTTAGGTTCACGAGTCATTTTTCTTATTTTTAATGACTAACTTGATAATGTAAAATTTTGACTGGCAGATGCAGGCTCAGAGAAACAAATCTCTTTTCAGGATTTGTAGGCAGAGTAGGAACGCTACAAAGAGGAGAGCTTTACGTTCCAAAACTACAACTGGTTAGTTGTTCTGTAGTAAACTGGATTAACTGACAGAAGGAGTGGAGATTTTGTGAAATGGTGCAATTAACTACAGAGTACAAAATCTCTATTTATACCATGTTTATACCTGCTGTGAACTCAGGCACGAGAGTTTATAGAGACTGACTTGTTTTCCCACTTCAGCCTATTTTCAAGTACTATTTTAAGTACTCTGTGACACGGCCACACTCTGGGGAACGCCTCTAAGTGGAGCTTAAGCTAAGATTTTCTGCCAATCTGCAGCTGAATTTAATATAAACGATCCAAAATAAAGCCATATTTATGAATCTGCTGTCAGTTCCACCTGAATATCTGCAGGTAATAATGTTTAATCTTGAGGGAAAACAGTGATTGGAATTTATAAATATTCTTCAAGTCTTTATGAGCACAACTCGTGGAAAACAAACTGTTTACTCCCGAGTGTATCAGCTTTTGCAATATTCAATCGATGGTCCTGGCAAAGCTGTGATGAGACAGATGTGGAACTGAGAGCGAAATGTGGGCGAGACTCAGCTTCAGACCCATTTTTGAAGCTTGAAGTGATGCGATTTTTGTGGTCCACTGTCAACAGATCTTATGATACAGCCTAAAAATATTATTATTACTATCCATCAAAGGAGTGATAAGCAAATGGAGCGTTTCAGGACAGCTGGTGGTCCTGAGGAGTCTTATCAGATTTCATCACGCAGAGTGAAAGACAGAAAAATCAATAAAACAAAAGCCTTCTGTAAGGATTTGTTTTCAACGGGTGCAAAAAGAAAATTCAGACAATGCAGCTAAAGGAAAGGGGCAATACTTAGAAAAAAGGGAAAAAAAAGTGTGAGCTGAGTATGAAATAATGATTCAGTGGAGGAGCTGGTTGTCCACGAAGCCTTCAAGCACCACATCGAGTCCCCGTCCTCCTCTGCCTGCCAGCCAGCCAAACAAGCAGCGAGTGATTGAAGGCAGACAGCAGTGTGAAGTACGGCTGTGTCCTTGGCAGCAGCAGGAAGATGAATACTGGAAGATGCCAGAGTCCCCAAGTCACATTAGGAGGATTAGACTTGCGGGTTTGCTGCTAAATGGGATTGATATTTTCTGTGTCTGCTGAGGTCTGTTTCAGCTGCCTGACTGATGGGGTAATTATTATGTTACTGTCCAGGCTGGTGGTCAGTTACGCAGTTATTTTGCCCTCCAGTTGTCTGTGGGCGGCCTTTAATGTGCGATAATGCTAATGAGACATTTGCGTTAGGAGGCACTTTCTTCTTTTTTGTTCCACTTGCCCTGGAAAGGTTTAATCATACCTGCAAAAATACCCAAGTCTTACTTTCATGTCAGTGAAGAGAGAAAATAAATCTCTACAAATTGATCTGAAAAGGAATTCAGACACTTTCTGTGTTCGTGTGTGTTTTAATCAGGAGTGGAGGTGATGCTTGTTAAAATATACAGCCTATAAAAAAAAAGCTGGATGGGATGGCACACCGCCCCCATAAGGCTCTGTTAGGATAACCTTGACTTCCTGTCAACAGCTGTCTGGTGTGTGGGGAAGAAAAAAAATGATAGAAGAAGAAGAGGAGGAGGAGGAGGATGTGGACGAGGGCAAGGAGAGAGGAGATGCAGGAGTGGCTGATACAATTTCTGAGGGAGTAAAGGAAACAGAGAGGACTATAAATCTGGAGAAGGCGAAGCAAAGAAACTTTAATCAATTCATCCATGGATGAAGTCCACTGGTGAGCAGGTTTGTGTAATCATCGGTTAACTTTATAAGCAAACTACATGCAAACACTCTTTTGTTTCATGTCATTATGTATTTCTTACATAATCAAACAGTATCATTTCACAGTTTTTGGGATGCTGGCCGAATGAAACTCAGCTCTGGAAAAGTGTGACGTCCATTTCGAACTTTACTTTCTTACTGATAAAGAATATGATTCGAGCAATAATTTGATAAATAAATGAACGATGAATACTGACATTAATTGGTAACTGCGAGAAAGAGCCTCATAGATCTGAAACAGAAATTCAGCGCCTATGTCAGAATGACCTTGCGTTTGTAGGGGACTTTAACCAGAATACAACCAGTTACAAAGAGATGAACTGCACTCATCGACGCAGACAGACTGATTGCAACAAGTTGAAAAATTTGCAATTTGCAAACCCTTCACCAGTCTGTCTGGGAGTGATTACAGAGTCTGAGTTGGAGCGGGACTGTTAGGAGAGAGGATGCCTCCCACCAGGTACCCTACCAACAGAATTGGTCATCTGGAGTTTCAACCTCTGGGTGATCAGCTGGTTGCCACAACGACCTGCATTTAATCACCAAAAGTGAAACAGATTCTATGCAATCTCTCAACAACCCCCCGATTTTTCCTACTCATAAGGAGCCTGGCGTCCTATTTTTACTCTAGTGTGACTGAGATTGGTACTCGACATCAGCAGGTATCTGAAGCCAAAGTATTGATATCGTATCAGAAGTTGGATCAGCGCATCCCTCCTAAATACTGCAGATAAACTGTGCTTGTAAAGCCTGTGTGTGTTTTGTCTATGGTGCTGGCTCTCTGACAGCTGATTTGAAATTTGCCTTGAACATTTTTTTTTCCTCTTTGCTTCAGGCAACTTAAAAATATCCATGTAAAAATGAATAACTGGTGAGAAAATCGTGCCCAAAAACTATGTTCGATTAAACAGGAGCAATGTACGCAGAATCTCTGGCCCTGTTTCTACTGCTCTTTTAAACTTTAATTTTATTGAACATACTGCTACAGTGAATGGTTAATAAGGTTATATTCATATATATTAAAAAAAAATACATGAACATGCAGCTTTGAGCCAAATACTTTAAGAGCACCTGAAAATAACATCTAATGAACTAACCGGTGCGTAGCTGTTACTACGCCTGAGCTGAACATTTTTATCCAGATTACATTAACACTCAATATTCTCCTTTGCACACACACAAAGAAAGCACAAACACAAACTGCAGAATGCATGAACACACATTTCCACCCGCGTATGTAGCTGAGACTTTTCCCCGTACTTTAAACAGACTTGTCTTCTTGAGCACAGCTGGAGAGCCGTCCGAGAGAAAGCCCTATTAGCCACCAGACATCATACTGTGTGGCTGACAACACGTTTAAAGAGCCATTTTGTGGCTACACACTCAAACACTCTCTCTCACACACACACACACACATTGACACATACAACTCAGACTTGCACATAAGGGCAGTTAAGTAAAAATATCAGCCAAGTATTAAAAAGAAGTTAGAGAGAGCGTGCTGCCTGTGGTGTGTAAGGACATGTGGTGTTTTTCACAGCTTCTGGCTCTCTCTACTAGTTTTCTGCTATTTCAGACCTGATGCACCGAGGCACTGTTTTTTCAGTTTATTTATAATGCTGCAAAATAGTCTGCTATTCAAAACAAGCTCTGCACATTTGTTTCCAATTCTGTTCACGCTATTAGACGTCCCAGAGGAGGAATCTTCCTCTCCTGAAACGGCCCAACGCTAAATGAGGATAACAGATGTTGAAATTAAATAAGACAAACATACTTTGGTTTACCAGTAATCATTTCATCAACTGTAAGATGATAGAACATCCCAGCTGTGATGGAGTTTTTTGGGGGGTTTTTTCACTCCAGAAGAACAAAGAGTAGGGCACAAATATGACATTCCCTGGGAATATCGCCTCTCCCTAAGGCTACAGAATAACAGTAAGCCCTCCACATTATAAGCTTTTGGCCACATCCCACTTTCCATACTGCATATATTCCTGTGCTGGTAACATCAGCCTGCAGTCTTCTTCTGCAAGTGCACATTATCATCCTCTACAGCTGGTACAAGCACGTATATTGTCACCTGTGCGCTCGTGATGTGGATTCATACAATACGCTTGTAACACAACAACGTGTGAGAATGAGAGCTGACAAAGAAACATCACTTCAAAAAAAAGGTCCTCCTGAAGCAGAGAAACAATTGTGGTTTCTGCAGGTATTAAAAGTTCTGCCAGACCAAACTTGTGATTAAAATACACATCAAAGGTAAATAAATACTTTTTACAAGTAAACATATTGAGAGTAAAGTAAATTAAGTATGTGGATAGTGTAAGAACACTGTCCAAATGCATGTTTAAATCTGAAAAGCTAATACAAACAATACTGTGTTGACCACCAACTCTAATCACCGTTCAACCATCTTCCAGCTTCCACAGACTAACGAGCAGCACGGGCGACTGTAACCGGCACAGATGGTTAGTCCAGCCATAAAAAAGTTGGAAAAACAAAAACAAAAAAAGGCAAATATTGACTTTACCATCAACTGACTGCAGTGTGTGTGTGTGTGTGTGTGTGTGTGTGTGTGTGTGTGTGTGAGCTGTTGATTTTTTTTGATGTGCTGATAGATTTTTCAGTCCGGCATCTGCCCCATTTTTCAGTGTGGATGTGTGTGTGTTTTCCCCATGTTACAGCTGATATCCCTCCATGACATGACTAAAAACATTTAAGACCCAATGAAAGTGAAATTAAGAATATTTGACAATTTTAAGGCCTTTTAATAATAAGTGTGTTTTAAGGACAAATAGATACCCTGGTTAAAATATTGGGGTCTTTAGGTGGTCTAACACTTATGTAACTTTTTTTAATGCTTTGATTTTGGGACCAAAATATTATTTACATACTTCACACAGCTGCAAAAGTCCCTTATATCCAGTAAGTGTGTGATACGCCTCTCTGGAGCTTAGGATGAATGAATGACAACTCGTGTGTGTGTGTGTGTGTGTGTGTGTGTGTGTGTCTTGACATCTCTGTCAGTTTGGGGCTGCAGGGTCCCAGTCGCACCATGAAGAGCAATGACAGCACAATCATAAGAGGACAGAAGTGAAGGGTGTTCAGTTTGTGTCTTACTTGAGCGTCTCGGCCAAGTAGAAGCTTTGCTGCACGTCATCGTAGTTTGGAGATGAAGCGTAGACGTCTCTGACGCCGCTGTAGCCTCCTTCGACTCTACAGTGCTGCTCCAAGGCCTGAATGACAGACAATGATAGACACGGACAGCAGGAAAGGAGAGGGAGACAAAGAAGGCCACCAGTGACTGGCAACATAAATCACTGAACCTTGGAGAGGAATTTAGTTTTCTACTGCAACCTTATACATTTTTTAATGGAAAAATCTTCTTTTTCTAATTTTCTTAAATAAAAGCGCTCTTCATTTTGATGAACAGGGATTTTACCTGTACAGCCTCCCAGCCCCATTCTCTGTATTTGGGGTCGTGGGTAAATCTCCACATGTACATGTAGGTCTCGATGACCTCGGGACGGAGGATGAAATACTTTTCGTTCTGGCGGGTAGCGATGGCCTCAACACCGCCATCAAAACGAAACGCTTCAGGCCCGAGTTTCAAAGCTACAGAAGAAGAGAACAAGATAAGAAACTTTTTAGAGATTAAGCAGAGCACAGTGCTTTTTAGCCTATTTATGTACAGTACATATAACACTTGTATATGCACACTTGTATGGAAAAAAATATGACATAAGGCTTATGACTAGTGTCTATGCCTGATTTTCTTCCCTTTCACTTCATTCTTATTTATCCATCTGTTATTTATCCATATATTTACATAATGTAAAGTATAAGTAATGTATGTGGGTCTGGTGCAGAGCAGTGCCACAAGCTTCAGGTCAGTGTTCACTAAAAAGTAT
>VUQJ01013766.1:57920-70254 GCA_015108635.1 Andinoacara biseriatus
GTTATTAAATAGCTTAAAACACTGGTATAGTATGATGTGGTTCTTTTATATTATTTGTTTCTTTCTTTTTTTTTTCTGTCTGTTGTTAATAAGAAAAAAACTCAATATTGTTGTAAATATGTCAAGTATTATTGCAGGTCAACAACAGTTTGACCACAGTCCTAAGCAGCGGGAGCATCATAACCTCTCTGTGGTGAGTATGAATTACCACCATCAGAATGGAGGTACAAGAAATCACATGTACAAACCCCTCATGCTCAGGTGTCTTCTATACGTTCCAGTGAAACTCTGTTGAACAAAGACCACATCAAATGCTTTCTGCAAGTCCACAACACATATGTAGACTGGTTGGGCAAACTCCAACACACACTCAAGTATTCTTGAGTGAATAAAGAGCTGGTCCAGTGTTTCGCGACCAGGACGAAAACCACATTGTTCCTCTTGAATCTGAGGTTTGACTAATGGACGCACCCTCCTTTCCAGTCCTCTTTCTCAAAGAGGGGGATCAGCACCCTAGTCTTTCAATCCAGTGGCACTGTCCCAGATCTCCATGCAACATTGCAGAGACGTGTCAACCAAGACAGTCACACTGTCAGCACGACAAGGCCTCACACAGCTCCTGCGATTTTATGTTTAAAAGGAAGCCCAAAATTGTTCTTTGTGCTCCCCTTATACCTCTTCTTCCCTCTTGCGTTCAAACTGGTCGCCATTTTGCTTTCTGTAGCCCTTCAAAATCAAGGTGAACAGGACCGTCGTGAGACTGTCTGTGCACATCATAAATGAAACTGCCTGTGCCCGATGGTAGGTTGCAAATCGCTGTGACATAAAACTATAGTGCAGCGATCTAGCAGGAAAAAGTATGAGCCTGTTATTTGCAATGGGGCGGAGTACAGGTGCGCCCACATGCTAACTGCAGTGACAGAAGAGTTCCGATAGCAAACCGGTGAAATTCTCAGCCCGGTTCAAGATGACCTCGGCATGGTGCAGTGCCAGGCAATCAACCACTGGCTAGAACTCTGGACCCACTCATCTACCAGTGAAATGTGAGCCCAAATATATCTAACCAGTATCTCTCAACCTCACACACTAGCTCAGGCTCAGGGAGGTGGGGATAGCCAGCCAATAGCCTGTCTCGCTAGCTGGGGATCGGTCCACCAGGGCCTCCGTCCTTGGCTGCTGCTCAACACACATTGTACCCGACACCTAGGATGCCTGCAGGCCCACCACCTGCAGGAGAGATGACTTTTTAATAAATAAGATATATTTATTAAGGTTCTCAGAGTAACTACATACACATTTGTTATTTATAACATACACAGAGAAACCCCATCCTTTCTCTTTTTTTCCTCATATGGATGGATTTTTAAACTAATGGGATAATCATTTTGTTTTGGTATCAAACTGGGTTGTGCAATTCTACCGGTACAACTACTAAATTGCTGGTATAGTGACAACCCTAATATGAGGTGTGTGCTGCTTGGACCCATGTCACTAGTAAGTCTAAATGCATGAAGAACACAGTGTGATCAGAAAGTTAAAGCTAAAAAATAAATAAATAAATAAATAACAAAAAGCTAATTTGTACATGAAGATCCAATCAGTCCAATAAGGACAGAATCGAGAAGCTTAAACGATGTTTTAACATCTGGTGGAAAAGTGGATCAGAAAATCCAAACAGTGTAAATAAATGCATGATTTGTGGTACCACAGTGGTTACGGTTTACGTAGTTCTTCTTCGGGAAAAGAAGAGAGAGGACTTGTTGAAATTCAAACAATGCTGCGGCTATGGAAACAGTCTTCTTTGAAGTACTCCAAAAAACCAAAAGAATGAATACTGATTGGCTGAAAAGTTGGCTTTAACAGAAAAGGGAATGACAGTGGAGCTCACCACAAAGAGGAAGAAAACCAAAAGACAAATAAGCAAAAAAAACCCCCCAAATAAAACCAAGATTAAAAAGTACACATGAGAAGCAGACATAATGGCTACAGTGGACTGTTTTTCTTAGTTTCATATCACAATAAGCAGTTATCACCTGACCAACCCAACAACGTGCTGAGGCATTTAGCTTTCTGTGAGGCCGCTGGTTTTAAAACAGCACACCCTCACCTCCATGTATCTCTCTTGAATTTTCACCTCTGTATCATAAATATTTTCTCTTGCCAAAGTGATAATTAAATATCTCCTTTTAAGTCTTCATGTGCCAGACAGTATTTACTACCCTGTATGTGGGGCTGTCCATCTAGTGCAGTTGTATCTTTTTTATCTAGTGCCGTGTTAAAAAGGACAAGCAAGTGTTACGTTTCACTTCATGAATTCATTAATCCGTGCAACGGTGAGGGCAGAATGAATATGGAAAAAGAAAGTGAGAGTAAGACCGAGTGTCAGCTGAAGGAGGCCCGTTTGGAGGCTGCTGTCCTGACAGCTGTATTGGAGAGGCTTAGGCAACACACACTCACACACAAACCACTCTGAGGAGGTGACAGCTTTCAGTAGTTAAGAAGCCTGCTGTTGTGTGAATGGTTGCTCTTGTCCTCCTCCCCACTCACTCTCTTTCGGCCTCTCTCGCTCGCTCACTCAGTCTGGGTTCAATAACTTGCTTCAGGGAGGGAAAAACATAGGATGAACGAGGGAAGGAAAATGAACACAGATCTGAGATGGAATCATAATAATTTAAGGAAAACATATGGACAAGGAAAAGGAAGGAAACAGAACAGTAAAAAAAAAAGGAGGAAAAGAGATATATGTCAGTATTGATTTACATGTTGTCGGATATGCAAATAAAAGAAAAACTGTACAAAATTCAGAAAAAGCATACAATATAACATACTGAGTTTTCTGTGTGGGTCAGAGCAGAGTCTGAACTTATAACCTTGAATTAGAGCTGGAGAAAGCAACGCTGGAATTCCCTAAGGTGTAAAATGCAAATACCTGCAAGGTATAAAAACATTTCCTGGCAGGACGCCTCAGGGTGGAATATTAACCAAGGTAACTCATGGTTTTTACAAGGAACTCATCCACATACAGTATACTGCCAAAAGTTTTCACTCATCCCGTTCTTAATCCAACGGGGTTTAACATGATGTCGGCCCACCCTTTAACAGCTTCAATTCTTCTGGGAATGCTTTCTACAAGGTTAAGTAGTGTTTTTGAGAGTTTTCTTCCAAAAGTGCATTTGTGAGGTCAGACACTGATGTTGGACAAGAAGGCCTGGCTCACAGTGTCTGCTTTAATTCATCCCAAAGGTGTTCTATCAGGTTGAGGTCAGGACTCTGTGCAGACCAGTCAAGTTCTTCCACACCAAAGTCACTCATCCATGTGCCTGCTTTGTGCACTGGTGCGCAGTCATTTTGGAACAAGAAGGGCCCAAACTGTGCCCACAAAATCGGGAGCATGAAATTGTCCAAAATGTCTTGGTATGCTGAAGCATTAAGAGTTCCTTTCACTGGGACTAAGGGGCCAAACCCAACACCTTAAAAACACCCCCACACCAAATTTTACACTTGACACAGTGCAGCCAGACAAGTACTGTTTTCCTGGCAACCACCAAACCCAGACTCATCCATCATATTGCCAGACGGAGAAGCGTGATTCATCACTCCAGAGAACATGTCTCTACTGCTTTAGAGTCCAGTGGCGGCGTGCTTTACACCAGTACATCTGACACTTTGTATTACGCTTGAATGCAGCTGCTCGGCCAAGGAAACCCCTTCCATGAACCTTTCTGAACACTGTTCTTGAGCTAATCTGAAGGTCGCATGAAGTTTGGAGGTCTGTATTGATTGGCTCTGCAAAAAATTAGGTGACCTCTGCGCACTATGCGGCTCAGCATCCCCCGACCCCAGTCTGTGATTTTACATGGCCTACCACTTTGTGGCTGAGTTGCTGTCATTACCAATCGGTACCTCTTTGTTATAATCCAACTAACAGCTGTCTGTAGAATATTTAGTAGAGAGGAAATTTCACAACTGGACTTGCTGCACAGGTATCATCCTATCACGGTACCACGCTGGAATTCACTGAGCTCCTTAGAGCGACCCATTTTTTCACTAATGTTTGTAGAAGCAGTCTGCATGCCCCTGAATACACCTGTGACCATTGAAGTGACTGAAATACTTGAATTCAATTATTTGGATGGGTGAGTGAATACGTTTGGCAATATAGTGTGTATATCTAAATTATATGGAAATTAGGGCTGCAACAAGAAATCAATTAAAATAAATAAATAAATAATTAAAAAGTGCTGGGACCAAATTTCATCACTGATTCGTTGTGTCACTTGCCATGTCACAGGGCCGCTTATGGCACCTGCAGAATTTTCGCTAATAAAGTTTAAAACTAAATGAGGTGAGGAGGAGGCAGCAACTTCAAGGGAAATTAAAAAGGAAAGTAAATAAATTCTACAAATGAAACATGACCGACGCAAAAAGAAAAGGTTCAACTCAAGCGTGGGAGCACTCGTGTAACATGCCTGCGTTTCATGTGTGATTTACATGTTACTTTTTATTTCTGTTTAATTAGCTTAAGCACTGTTTAAATGGTTTGTATTAATAAATCTAGCTTGTACACAAAAAAGGGTAATGATTCAATAATTAAGAATAAGAATAACTTTGATCCCATAGGGAAATTCTTAAGTCTGATATAGCTCATCTGCTATTTTTATGAGAATTGAAAAGCCTGATGGCTGTGGGTACAAATGATTAAGCTTCATATTTTACATTTTCTGACAAAGTGTGAGTGGAGACATTGCTGTATGGGAGTGAGGCAGGATGAACTGCATTCAGACAGGGATTTTTACTTGTGTATCTTCTGTTTACTTGCTCTTTGGGATACTTGCCTTAAACTAATATTGCAAATAAAACATGGCATTTATCAAGCTGTTTATACATATACTGTCTCTCATTCCAGAAAAAAAAAAAACAGCAAACAGTGACAGGCTTCATGATGGGTAAGACACACAAAGACACACAAAGGCACACCGCAGCGAGCAGCTGTCTTGACGGAAACCGTTCTCAACATGATCATCACTGACACGAGGCCTCTGTCGATGGTTGAAGACAAAGGCTTCAGAAAATGATCGGCACCTTTAATCCAGGTTCCTCTTCCCTCAAGGACACATTTTATAAAGCTCATGGGGAGAAAAATATGAAGAGACTTTCAAGGAAATGACTGCAATTAACACAAACTCACTGCTGATACAGTATATGGATGAAGGCTACGTTGGCCTTCCCTGCCATTACATCACAGATGAAATGTTCTAGTTCTGAGAATTCAAGAAGCAGCCTGTTATTTGTGCACTTATTTTCTGTTATTCCAAATATTCCATTTTCGGAATAAAGAGGTGGATTTTTTTTTTTTATCCAAATCATCATTTAATCGAAAAAAACAAACAAAAATCAACCAATTAATCAATTATTAAAATAATTGTTAGTTGCAGACCTAATGGAAATACAGGGGATAACTGAACTTCAGCGCTACAGTTCACTGATATATGCTGGCATTTTCCTAACCCCATGAACCCATTTTCACTTACAGCATGTTTTCTTTCTCCCCGGGGTCACTGTGCTGGTAAAAGGGGGATCTGTCCAGAATACGCTTCCAAAAAATTCCTTTCACTGTCCAAAATAATTAAACTCTGACTCAACCTGAGCTACTAAAGAGCCCAGCAGGTGAAGCTGTTTGAATGCTAATTAGACTGGATGGAGAAAAAGGAAAGAGAGCAACTCCGGCGTTATTGTGATGTTGCAGCAGGGGCCACCTGTCAGCCATGATAACACACAAAAGGGCATACAAACCGCTCGTTCAGAGGGACCGCTGTTAGCGTAAAAGCTGGTGGATAATGAAAAATGTTGACAGAAAGATTGTTGACATGAGCTACAGTGTATGTAAGTTGTACTGTGTGGTCCAAGTCCCAAATGTCACCCATTGAAAGCGAACATCTCTATGTTATTGTGAGAATAAACATTGTAATGTAAAGGAATAACAAGCCTGTTTCTAAAATAGCCGGGGCCCTGTGTAAAATAAACAGACAAAAAGAAACAAACAAAGAAAAAAAAAAAACACAGAATGCAATAATTTGCAAATAAATTAAAGCCCCCGGATAGTTTAAAACGTATAAAGATGCTGAAATGTCTTTTCTGAAAACATGTTCACAGTATTTTTCATGAAACAGGAAGTGACATGACAGG
Source organism: Andinoacara biseriatus (assembly GCA_015108635.1). Taxonomy (NCBI): domain Eukaryota; kingdom Metazoa; phylum Chordata; class Actinopteri; order Cichliformes; family Cichlidae; genus Andinoacara; species Andinoacara biseriatus. The sequence continues at coordinate 64,107 of VUQJ01013766.1, forward strand.
AGGTGTTCTGTAACGGCAAAAAAATTAAACACCTTGTCAAACATCTCATCATTAATGAGGTTAAATTGGAACATTATTGAGTATAAAAATAGGCTCAGTCTTCCAGAAGAAAAGATGTCCCCCACTCTGAAGGACTGCATGGGGAAACAGTTCAGTCAACCGCAGATTACAAAGAATTTGTGGACTTCATCTATGGAACATGATACAATCTAAAGATTCGGAGACAAGGCTAAAGATTGGCCATGCTCTTTGGGACCAAATGGCTTGCTAATGGTCCCTGCATTGGTTTCTGAGCGCGACATCATCAATGGTGTGCTGGATTTATTGCAGTCTTCTTAATGATTTTTATCACAACTGAAGGGGGAAAAAAGGGAATACGAGAAGTCAAAACGGGAGCCAAAGCAATCACTGCGGTTTTCCTGGAACCTTTGTGCTCCTGCTGTGATATATAATTGAAACAGCAGTGAAGACTGAGTAAAATTGTGTTTCCAAGTTTAAACTTGTAAACTTGCGCCTTGGCCAAGTTACCAAAAAAAAAAACCCCAAAATAAACACAAAAAACTCTTAACAGGATCCAGAAACGTCACCATCTTCTTTGCTCATTTAAGACGGGCCAATCAAATTATTTTTAGAACCTATGAATTCCAGTTCATCTGTGGACGTATGGAGGGGTATACGTGCACCTTATTACTAGCTTGCTCATCTGTGATCATCAAGACGATGCATTTTTCTGTTCTTGAACATTTCAGAAAGACAACGCCAAAATACATTTTGCTCATGTTCCGAGAGCTTTGCAGCGAGAGAGTCTGAGTGCTGCCTGTGGTACAGATCTGGTGCACTGTGAAAAAAAATTTCTACATTTCAACATTTGATATGCAGGTTACAGTTAAATACAAGCTTTAAATGATTAGCACATTCTACACAGAATGCTAAATGGGCATAAAGAACACACTGTATTGATCTAAAACGTGACAAAAAAAATTGGTGAAACTAAAAAGATATTACATGAATTAAACACCTCTTATGATATATCTATAAAATAAATTATAGAGCTAATTGGCTAATTAAGAATTTGCTGCTTTTCTCTGTTTTTTTTTAATCAATTTAAATCTAAAATCTAGACAGCTGATCAGGCATAAGATATTTAAAAGCTAAACTAGAGACCAGTACATATGTATACATTAAAAACAAATCATTAGTATACACAGAGCAGAGCTTTTAGGCTCGGAGAGTTGAGATGTTGTTGCTTTTAAATCAAATTAGACGAGACTCCACTTCTAGGTTTTCAGCTCCTGTGTGCAGCTTTGTATCCAGCAGAATAACGTACAGAGAGACGTTATTGAACACACTCTGCACTAATGACCTCCAAGTGCACTGATGGAGCTGAATGCAACTCGGAGTTAAAAGACAACTTGTTTTGTTGTTGTTGCAAAAAAACAAACAAAAGCAAAACAGATGCTGCACACTGTCGACTAATCTATTGCCCTAATTCAATACAACGCAGGCCAGACGTCAACCCTGGAGGTACTGTATGGCAGCCGAGAGCAGACTGGTCTGCACTTGGTAATTAGCCTTTCGTGCAAGAGTTCCTTTAAAGGCTGCTGCCTTCTTTCATCTCACTATGTTCAGAATAATTAAAGTCAGTACATGCTTCTTGAATTTATTCTAAAAAGGTACTATGAATTGACAGAACATATAATGAGTATGGCCTTTGTGTTTCTCCAGCGTCTATTTTTCATGCTGGATGAATGTGGTGCATATACTGTAACCACACACAAAGTTAACACAGTGCTCCAGTCATTGTATCCACTGTGCACCGTAATACTCGCCACCAGAGATGTTAATTGTTACTATATTAAACAAAATATGATTGCAGTATCAAGCCTCAGGTTGCAAGCTGTAAAAAAAAAAACCTCTTATTTACAGTATCTAGTGTAATCCATAGAGATCAAATTAAAATATTTAATGTACTCTGTTAACATTAAGCATTAAATCACACAAAAAAGAGAAAACCAAGGCCCTGCTGAGCTCATGTCAGTCAAACACTTGACAAGAGAAGCAGAAACTCTTTCTAAGACTGAAAAATGCTTTGCCTTTATCTTTCATCTCAAAATTAGCAATCCTCGCCTTGTGCATTAAAAGCACACACACACACAAACACACACACACGTGCATGCATCTGTGCAAAGAGGATCAACTGACATTATTTCTTCCTCTGCTCTCTCTCGTGGCGCAGTCGGTGCTGACTCGGCACACTTTTGACAGTTAGCTCTTTTGACGGCGCTGCTATGGAAATGAAGACGATCAGGAGAAAGTGAATTTACATAGAAAATTGCCGTCTCTGTAGGAAAGTTACAGGGGAGGAGTGAACAATTGGAAGGGCTGGAGGGGTAAAAACTGCAACGTGAGCAACAAGCAGCAATTTTAGTTTAATATTCTGCTGCAATAAATGTTAACGTTTGTCATCGATAAAGCGTTTTGCATCGACATTTTCTGTATTTGTATATTTTTTTAAAGAACAAATGTTTAAAATGAATCAGTTAATTTTGAACCGTAAGAAAAAAAAAATCTGAGGACACTGCATGTTTTTTTTGTCAGCAGCAGAGTTTTATATCACTCTGGGAAAGTAATGAAGTGTCTAGTCTGGTGGGAGGACGGGAATCGGTTCAGACGGAATATCTCATATCCAGCTCGTGTCTGGATCCAGCTGAGACAGCCTGCAGATCACACCTGATATTCTGATTTTAAATGCACAAGTGGCTACTTGTGATTGGATTTTTGCTTCCCTGCTCACATTTGATTTTATCTGCTGGGGGGTGGGTGGGGGCACGCAACTGCTGACAAACAGAAAAACAGTTGGGCCCAGCAGCGGGAGGAATGAGACTGGGGAAATTTGCATATTAAAAATTGTGGCTCCGTCATGGACTGGTTTATGCATTTCTGTAACCAGTCAAAGGTCGCTAGTTTGATGCCTGGAAGAGACACATTCATTTTTTTTAATAGTCTATGATTGCAAGATTGGTCAGGAATTACATTATGTCGCCTTATGAACTTGTGTAAGTGAAGTCAGAAAATTTACCTGCTTAACAATGAAGCGTGACTGATGAAACAGCTTTTTCCAATCATACACATACATAATTACCTACAGTACCAGTCAAAAGTTTGGACACACTCAGTACACAGACCTTGGCCTCTTTTGGTGGTCCAATATATTTTGGTCTGAATTCCTCGTTATTGTAGCTCCACAGACCCCTCTTTTAGAGCTTTTCTGAGGCGCATCTCAGAGCAACTGGTTTTGGTCTCTTTAAATGTCAATGAGATATTTCACGCCATGCCCCCCCTTTCTGAGAAAAATAAAATGTAACCAGGCACTTCAAAGAGGCTCTGATGCCGGGGGACGATGTAAGGAATAGTGTGGGTAATACACCCAACAACCAAATATTTGGACTTACCTACGTGCAACTTTGGCATAAATGAACTGGACTACAAAACTGCTGCGAGAAAAAAAATGGAGGATAGGCGCGATCGGTTAGCTGGAACTCTGCCCTTTTTTAGCAGTTCCACAGCAAATAATGTGACGTAAGAGGAAATAAAACATAAGGAATAGAGAAAACTGAACATACTAAAAATTATGACCTCAAAAGAATATAAATGTATCTACGTAGTACCAGGACAGAATGCATTTACATTTCCTGCACTCCTCAAAGTACACAGCAAAATGTATTTTGCTAAAAAAGTGGATTTTGCATGATATGATGCCTCCTTTAAAGTCCATTCAGCCTCAGGAAGAGTAGTGGGTCATGTGAGTTACAGCAAACAATAATAAATAATTCATAAAAAAATTATTCTCAAACACAAAGACCAAATGTAGAGATGAAAATGAGACTTAGAATCAGATTGAATGTGCATTCATGCAGAGTAAAGTGAGGTGTTGTAACGTCCGTGTGGACAGTCTGTATAGTCAGAAAACAAGACTGAACTGAAACCCTGGAAGGCTTCATGCGATAGAAAATTGATAGAAAATGTCAAATATGCATTCACGAACTTCAGCAAGGCCAAAAACCACAAACAGTGTGATCTGATTCCCCCCCCAGCAGTAGAAAGACAAACAGCTGGAACACCTGCAGCGGGTCTTTCACATTGTTCCATGCAATGTCTGGCACTCATTTAGTTAAGATCATTTTTGGAGGGCATATTTGCCTGTTTTAGAAAACTGTGCATAAAATATGGGGGCAGAGGAGGAGAATGTCATGCAGAAAAGGTCTGGCCACTGATGGGATTTGCACCTACATGGTAACCCAACCTGTTGAGCCCTTGGGCACCTCTAATATCAGAAGAGGGAGCTTGTGAAGTGCTGTGAACCACAAGCGATCAGGTGACCTGGTCTGCCACGGGTTTGTTCAGTGTGGTGACAAATAAGCTACAGATCTGATTTTCAAAAGCTATAAAAAAAAATCGAAAGTATTAAAATGGATCACATGCAGGACTAAATGTCACAGAGTCTCTGGCAAATGTCAGTCAATGCAAACGTCTGTGGCGAAGACCTTCTTGTTAAAGGTCTGTGATAAAAGAATTGGGCTTTCAAGCAAAGGCCTGCCCTATTGAACGGTTTGATTGATAAAAGAAAGAAAAGCTATTTCCATATATTGAAATACCAGAAAAATGTTACGGGGAGTGTTTATTATACATTTTCCGATTGATCACTCTCGTGTGGAAAAAAAACAAAACAAAGAAAAACAACCCAAAAACATAGCAGGACTTTCTTACAAGTGACAGACTTGAAAGTCTACAGAGAACAGTTTGTTTAGACAACGGGTAAATTTAGACACAGAAAAAAAACAAACATCAAAAATCGATCTCTTACTTCAGGCTTTTAAAAACACAACAGCTCTGAGGAATTAACTTTAAATCTAGCCAACAGGATAGTGTCTCGACTTTTGATAACCTACACTTTCACATAACCACAAAACTTATTTTTTGACTTCAGTGCACCAATATGAAAGTCCAATGTATCAAAAATATCCTAAACATTGATTTTATTGCTCCTAAAGATGTTATCAGTGGAAATCATCTTTATGGACTGCAGGTAAATGAAATGAGGGAGTGCAGACTGAGTTGAAAACACTCCACTGTCCCAGACTTACTTTTGATTGTGTGAAGGTGTTTCTCATCTGTGCTGGTTAAGGGGAAAAAAAAAAACCTGCACTGTCATTTGATGCATTAGCAACAGGATAAAGAAACCAGAAACATTTTTTAGAAGCTGCTAAACTGAAAAATAGAGCATTTAACCCTTTACAGGGCAAGTTACCATATTTGGTAATTTCCACACACTTGATAAATGATGAAGGTTAAGAAGCATGATGTTTTTCCATCCAGCCAATCAGCAAAAATCACGCTACATTACTGAACACCTCACTGTAGCACTGGCTCACTGTGCATTTATGTTCAAAACATCAACACTAACCATGCTAAGTTGATACTGTTACTGTTGAATAGTTGTGCTAACTAATGATATATGCGTTGTTTGTGATGTATTTAGTGAAATGAGTGAAATTACAGCGTGAAAGATTTGTTCACGTAAAGAAATATTTGACCATATTTGGACATATGCCTGATGCATCTACCACAGTGTATTTCCTTTACAAATAAGGGAATAAAGCTTAGAACATTTTTTTTTTTTTAAATTGCCAAAGTTTTTTATAGCACTGAAACATAATATAATTCTTCAGAGAGAAATTTAACCCATTTCTAGACCTTTTAAAGCTATAAAAGTGAAGATGAGTGATTTTTGTCATTTTTTTGTCATTATACCAGTTGTTTTATTGCTTGTGTATTCATTTTTTGCAAATGTCTGTTTAGATGGTTTATGGCAAGAGCAGGGAGACTGCATTTATGCTAGCCCACCTTGCCATCAGTGATAATGACGAGAAGGAAGTTGATCATGTGGCCGACACAGACATTGTCACTTCTACCTAAAACCGAGAAATTCCAGGCCCAAGTGACATGGGAGCAAGAAATGTTGTAATGAACCTGTTTAATGTTCTAAAAAACATGCTCCTTTCACCATATATTTGTTTTTCTTGTATTTTTTATATATACAGTTCTTGAATTTTTTTTTTTTTTTTTTTTTTTTTTTTTTTTTTTTGGG
>VUQJ01013767.1:3662-23596 GCA_015108635.1 Andinoacara biseriatus
ATGATAATGCATCCTCAGATCGACTGTCACTGCTGCTAACATTGACTAATCTTGATTCTGTTAATTACATTCAAATAACAAAAACAAAAACCAACAACAAAAAAAAAAAAAAAACACAAAAAAAAAAAAAACCCCCACATAAACCTAAAAAAACCAGACAGCAACTAAAACATTCATGCACGTCATTTTTCATCTCTCAAAGAGACAAGGACAAATTTTCTTGAGCAACATAACTGCAGTTATACACTTAAGTGAGAAATGTGTCTTTAGATTTATATTTTATATTTTATCCTAAAACAATGATAATTTAATAATTAACAGTTAATGTTTTACTGTTCATGTAAATCATTCTTTGGCAGTTAATAATCCTGCCAAGACTTTCAGTTCCATTTAGCCCAGGCTGGTTTTAGACACTAGTGGCAGTGAGACTGAGCACACACTCACAGCTGCTAATCCCCAGAAAGAGTCCTGGAATCAAGGGCAAAGCGATTCGAAGTGTCCTGGCTGGAAAACATCACATGAGACTGGAGGAATGTTCATTATCTTGGACACCCTGGGTGGAGGTTCTGGCCTCTGTCTACACAGTGTTAATCATTCACCACTCCTCCTGTATGTGTGTGTGATTTGTGGCAGCTGGTTACATCAGGTAAAAATAACTGTGTTACAAAAGTACACATACTCATTTTTTCTGCACGGGTGACCTGTCCAGCCACAATCCAAGACAGCGCTGTGACTGCAGCAAGAGCCCCGACGTGCAGGAATGGACCCGTAGCCTGGAGAGAGGTGTGAGACAGAGGATTGGGAAAAAAAGGGGTACGGGTTATGAAGGGTTAAAGATACAGCAGAGGAGAAGAGAAACAAAGACACAGAAGACAGAGATATGGAATTACAGGCATTATCTGGTGTTGAAGCACTGGCCACACTATTTAGAGTTAATAGCTGTAATTTGTAGAGGCATTTAATTTTAATGGCCTCAGTTGGAGTGGAATTATGCGTCCGCTTCAATCACACATTCCTGGTGGTGCAACAATCCCAAACAGGCACCAACTATAAGGTTATTTAAGCTTCTCAGATATAATTTAATTTTAGAGTGTCATGTTACTATAGTACTGCATTTACAGTTGACATGATTACATTTTCCTTCAAATTGCCCCATCAGATATTTTTTTAAATAGGACATAAGCATGTATAAAGAAGGATGGGTGATGTAGATATTGATGTATAATGTAGGAATTGATCTTAAATAGCAAGTGAGAACTTTCACAACACTAAAAGGGAGAGACTTCAGTCCAGCCTGGCTGTCTCTGAAGGAAAACTGATTATAGCTCCATTATTTTATCAAAGCCGACAACCTCCGGTCAAAGTGTTGGTTGTTGTGTGAAAATAACACAGTGGCTCTCGCCTGCAGATCACAACATTCGCTTTAATACTGAACCTTGGCACCAGCTGTGATGTCTAGCTATCAAAGCCAGTTTAGGGTGATTTCAGTCTGCTGACCTGTAGGGAGATGGGGACGACATCCCACTCTTGCACCCATGTTTGATTGACAGATATGACCCCAACAATGGTGGTGAGCAAGGCGGCAGTAACTCCTATCTGTGTGGACAGAGAGGGAAAGACAAAAGAGGCTGTTATTTTGGAAACACACACACACACACACGCACGCACACACACACACACAAAGAATAAGCCAGAGTAGCTCCCAGCCTTTTCACATCTACATCACACACAATCACGTCACACAAATGTGAGACTGTGTGTGTGAATGTTAGATAGAAAGCACTTAGACACACAAAGTGCTGTATAAATGTGTGTGTGTGTGTGTGTGTGTTTGTGTGAATAGATGAAAGCGGCATGATGTACAACGTGCTTTGAGTGCTCATGTTGAGTAAAAAAGCACTGTATAAGAAGCGGTCCATTTACCATCCCAAACAGTGTTTGGTAACTGTATTTGATTTGCTGATAACATTTCTGAGCAGCTTGTTTTCTTGGACTTTCCAACTCTGCTGGGACAACTACAAACTATAAGTTGGGAAGTTCAGCTGATCAGCAATGAAGGAGCACACAAACACTAAGTAAACACAAAACAGAGTTAAAAATACATATGCAAAAACTCACCCACCCCCTTCTGCCTCCCAATTTTCACAAACCACGCATAGGCACATACACAGTTTCTCAGCCTCACATTTGGCACATTACCTTATGGAGCCAGTGCAAATTCAACTGCTGCCCAAGTGCAATGTGGCAAAGTGCTAAAACCTGACGAGAGAGAGAGAGAGAGAGAGAGAGAGAGAGAGAGAGAGAGAGAGAGAGAGAGAGAGAGAGAGAGAGAGAGAGAGAGAGAGAGAGACAAGAGGTTTCAGCACCACGGACAGCTCCTCACTCACGCCGCTGATTCACGGCAGGTGGACGAGATGACAACACAGAGCTCTATGAGGGCAAAATGGTCCGGCCACCAGCTAAAGGCGCGGTTCCAATATTATATTTAGAATAAGACAACAGATGTTTATTAGCTGACATTAGATTACATCATCTTACAGAATGTAATTACTGATACATAAGTAGCAAATAATGTTGCAGCTGGTGGAGGTAGACACTCTTTTACATAAAGATGGCTGTTAAACAATAGTAATAATCTATAGATATATTTTACGCATAAAGTGGCTCAAATTGCGTTCACAATTGTACAATATTTGAGTTTGATTTGACGCAGCAGTTCCCTGATCCAATATTTGTTTTTTCTCCTCGGAGAACCAATAAAGTGCAGTTTCATTCTTTCTCTTTACAAAACTGCTTCAAAAGCAATCTGACAGTTACTGTGGATCTGCACAGATAGGTATACATCTGCCTTCATGCTATAAGCACTCACAGTATATTGAAATTATATGAATGTTTATTTTCCTCATGTTTTTTACACAGGAGCTCATGGTGATTAACCCCCCTTCCCCAAAATATGAAAGTTAACCAAAATATGACACTGCTGGCATCGAGTGAGAATAATTAAAGGTTATTTGTAATGATTCATATTATGACATTTTTTTAGTCTATTAGCAATTTTGATTAGTTTTGACTGAAAATAATTTGCATATATGTGTACATTGTATATATACTCATAAAATTAATTTATGTTTTGAGCTACCAAATTCATTGTATTTCTTTGTTGTGGCTTTTTAAAATATCAAACCAAACATAACTATAGCAAAAACACATCCATATACTGTACACCAGACAAAGTTGCAGCCCTAAAATATCTGCAGGGTTTGAGACAGGAGATTTAAAAATAATGCAAGACAGCCTTTTTTTCAAGAGGCACCCTTGCAGCATTTGATGGGATTTATGACTGTTTTTGGTGTACTTGCTAGTCTATAAAGTCTCCTTTAATTAGTGCAGTTTCAGTAATAATTGTTGTTATGTGTATTAACAACTAAATGAAACATCATCGGCATTGCTGGATTTATATTTAATATAAAAATGATAGTTTTGTAATGAGAATCTTAGATTTTCTCATTATGGTGGGAAAATTAATCCAAACCATTATGCAGGTTGTAAATGTCCTTCATTCAGAAAATCTGCATATTTTTAAAGAACATTGTTTTCTTACTTTCAAATACAATGTTCACTTATTGTGTTGCCCTGTCTGATTGTAGGTAGCTATTATCAACAATTACATAGCTTACTTTGGATGCTGTTGAGCCTGTTTACTAATGGTAAATCTGCATTGTTCCAGAACCAAAAATACCATGATCCTGGACGTAATAGAGTACGTTTAGTTGCAGTTTAGTTATAAACTGTGTAAATAAAGAACAAGGAATATTCCAGTAATGGACATATTAATTCCATTGTACAATGTTTTTTAATAGAGTTGGCTTGTTAGTCATTGTGATCCAAACTAGTCAGAGAGGATAATGATTGATACCTCTGGTCATCTGGCAATGTGCAAACAGGTCTGCATCAGATCCACAGTATAATCCATCCTTACCTAGCAACAACTGTTTGCTCTGACCACAGAGGTGTATTCAAGCGCACAGAAACACACTCGAAGAGCTGCAGGGATATGAACAAGCTGGGCAGTTTATTATTTCAAGGTTTCATTACAGATCACTGAATCTTTTACTCGGTTGTCATCGATTCTTTGCATCCTCTGTCTTTAACACTGGGATGTGCGTGTATTTCAGTAAGTGGTGTACGGTTACTCATCCTCCCTTCCTTATTCCATTGAGCAGACACTCACACCAATGCGCCAAACCAATACACACAATGAGTTCATCAAAATGAGGTCAAAGGTCCAACTGTCTTTTGTCAGCTAATTATTTTTCCAGCTCCACAAACAGGCAGTGACGGAAAGCAGCAGCTTTTAGCTGGAGGTTGACGCAGAGGTAGCTGGAGAGCCACCTCGACACACAATGATTCAGCCCGAAATCAATTAAGTGTGCCAAATAGATGTGAAGACTTCAGCTGCACTTCCCTTTCCTCTCATGGTTCACTAGCAGTTACAATATTCAGCATTCAGATTCTCACTGTTTTTAATGAACATGTTATGTTTTATTAAAAGCCACAGATCAAAGTTCAAGTTCATAAAAAGAAATAATAATAAAATAGTTTAGTAATGAATAATATTCAGTGTATTCAGCTGAAGTCTGTCAGGCAGCAAACAGACCGCAGATTATTGTAAAGCAAATAATTGTGACATAGGAAGATACAGTAGCAGTTATTATTAAAAGGGCACAACACACTCCTGTGCAAACCAATGAAATCTGCAGCCTGTGACTCTCTACTGTGACACATGGTTGCCATGCCAACCCCATTACAGGCATGTGACATATCTTCACCTCAATAAGTCATCTAGAAGCACTAGAATGAAAATAAGTTCATAAGTGTCTCACAGATCCATTATATGCTTTTATGTGTGGTGTTCAAATTACTGTTTTTGTGCAGGCAATGTTGCACACTCTTAGGAAGGATGTGTTAAAAATATGTTGTTACATGTGTGACACATTTCACATGTGTGAATTCTAACACAAAATGTGTAAAAATAAATAAATAAATAATAAATAAAAAGAAGCTAAAAATTCATTTCAAAATTTCAAAACCACACGTGTCACACATGTCATCACATGTGTTGCCCCTAAGCTTACTCAGGAAATGTGTCCAATATTAATGCGTTACATGTTAGTTTTAACACGTGTTCTAAGAGAGCACAATTTTAAAGCAACTTTTAGCTTTTGTACACATGAGCAAACCTAAGCTGCAATCCAAAACAAAGGTTAAGGATCTGTTTCACTCATTTACGGCCACAAAGTTCAACCAACGCTGCACAAATGTCATGTGCTATCAGAGGGTGCTGTGAAAATGTCTTTCTGGTGTCAGACAGATTAGCCTCACTTTGCAGGTGGGAGGAAACAGTTCATTGATGTGGGGATGTGGTAGAGTTTAAATTGTTATCAGGATGTGCGGATGTCAAACAGACTTTGTCTCTAAAGGGCATCAGAGTGCTGGACACAGGTGTTGCTCAGACATGTTACTTAGTACTTCGCATCAGGGGTGTCAGCGCTGAAAAACAGAGATGCAGGAAGAATAGATTTACAGGAAGTAAGTAAAATGTAGAAAAGGCTTGGTGTTGACAGGAAGCGCACCCTACTGTGGTGCAATCGGCTTTGCAGATTTCTTTGGTGTTTTATCTAGTAGCCTCTTTTAATTAAGAGACGAAAGCTGCATCTATACATGCCAGTCAAATCCCCTGTTCTGATAGTTTCTCATTATTTTAAATAAAAAACATCATGCACACATCAGTAGTCCTCAAAGATCAACCCAGAACAATAATGTAGATGTAAACTGGTGGAAATCACCCGTGCCTTGCTAATAAAACATGTTTAAAATGTATGTACAGCCTGAAACATGTCAGAGACATGATCATATCATAATATGTTATATTAGACATAATGCACTGATATCAGCAGGTTATGTAGTATGGCTGCTTTATGTAGTCATATTCCTGTACACACCTTGTAAATATTTGTTATGTTTTGGTTTTTGTTATAGATTATATAAATAGAAAGTCATTATGTAGTATACACCCTTGTACGAGAGTGCAGTATGAATGTTTATGGCTGTTCTAGGATGTAGTTACTAAAAATTATTTGTAGAAATGCTAAAGATAATCACAGAATATCAGTCTGTTATAGGATGCTTAAAATTGATTTGATTTTGATTTTACAGAATTGATTTTATGGAGGGTAATAAGATGCCTGCTGAAGTCTTTTGGTGTTGTAATGTTATTCTGACTTCTACATTTATTTTATATTTTCATTACTTGCGGGAGGGTATCCCCATAGATGGGTCTTATTTTTTTCTCCCTCTCTCTTTGTTTAGTATAGTCTCTACCAAAGTAACGTAGTCCCTGCTGAAAACATGGGTTATTTCATCAAAAATAAAAAAATATCTCGCTATCAACCAACACTTTATGAGAAGGATTGTTTAGATGTATGTCTAATTTAAACTCTTAAAATTTCTGACAGCAGTATAATTAAATGTATTCATTTTAGAAAGAAAGATGATATGTAATTTACTTATTATTATTACAAGACAGTTTGAAAAAACAAATTGAACACTGAGTGTTCCGTTACTAACATGTGTCCTTTAGATATAGAACAACAGATGTCCGTTAAAAGTTTTGATAAAAGAGAATCCAAATTTAATCAAATTTCAACTCTGAATTTGTATCAGTTCAGTAGAATGGCTCATATATAAAGTGAAGAAATTACCTGTTTTCCTGTGTTATTGTTTCTACATTAAAATCAAACCAGTACTTTTTGGCCACTGAATATCTTTACAGAACTGTAATGTTAACCTGGTGCAATTTCCGCCGCTAAAAGTCACTTCGCCAAAAAGTGATTGCAGCTTCTACCTTGTTTCTCGCTCAAAATGACTTGATGTTGTTCATGAGAGATATCTTTCGCAGTTTATAAACCAAAATGCAATCCACAACAGTTTAAAAACAGCTTTTTTTCTTTCTTTTTTTAAAAAAATAAATACTGGAAATCCCTTTTTGGCAGACGATGAGAGGGTTGCATCAGTGTAAAAAGTCTGCCAAATCAAATATGCACTTCTTGGAGAGCAAATAAAATAAGCGTTTGTATTTTTTTCCTACTTCATACCATCCTATTCAAATTGCTATCTGCCATTCCCTGTGACCCTTAAAAGGATAACCGGAAGAGAATAGATGTGTGTATGCTCAAAGTGAAACGAGATCAGAAATGACAGTCATTAAGATCATGATAGAAAAGGATACAGTGACTGTGTCTTCTGCCCCATACTGTACCTGTTTCATACCTGCTGCTGCTGCTTCCTCTTGACTCAGACGGTCCTTGTTTTACCCAGCAGGGGGCGACACCGTTCTTCGTAAAGCGAGGATCTCACTGGGAGGTGGAAGAAAAAAACACCCCGTGGTGAGTCAATTCTTCCTTGAGCTTTGTTGAGCTTTGGGGCGTTTCCCCTCACACATCCAAACTGAGAGGAATATGTTGCTTGTTTGTTTCAAGTACGGAAATTCCTTTGTGTGTCCAAATCGACACCAGCTTTATTTCAGCTTATAAGGGCCCAGTAAACACCGAGTCTTTTCATTCATGTGATCAAATTAGAGTTTATAGTGTACTTGGGTAATTTGTGGCATAGTTTCTGGACCAGCCTGAACCATAAATCCCTAAAAAAAAAGCAGCGGATGAACAAGAACTTACATGCGTACATGCTTAAATAAACTCCACGCTCAAACATTTTTTGGTTATGACAGCTACTGTGATCATTAAGCCTTAAAAGCTTTCTCAGGGAGGGGCAACCTGATTAAATCCAAAGGAACTGTGTCATTCTGCAGACTCCGATTTCCCACAGAGGTCTGAGGGCACGAAGGAAACTTTTAAAAGTTTATCCATTTAGGTTTTTGAAGATGCCACATAAGAAGAGAGGCCATGGCCATCATAAAACTACAAAGGAGCCAAAGGAGGTAGGTTTTTCCTTTTTTATAGACATGCGAGGAAATGTACTTCACTGTGTGTTTAAAGATGGAAAAGAAATCTCAATGATATCGTAATGGATCATTGTGAGATGAAACTGCAGTACTTTTAAATAAAAATTGAATCTGATAGATTGCATGCCACGGCCATCTGCGTGCTCAAGCGAGCGTAACAGTGCGCCGTTCGCGGAATGGTTTCGCGGGACGTGTTCGTTTATTTATAGTCTTTAATTATTTTAAATCAGCATCATGATTGCCAGCGGCTAAAAAAATAGTCGTGCTCTAGCTTGCAGAGGCTTGGCAGCTAGTGAAGCATCAGGCTGTTGCGCCAGACGCCCTGAAAGCGCACGACTGAGCTGGAAACAAGCATAAGAGAGATCTACAGAAGTTCCTTTTTTGGAACTTAAACGTGTGTGTGCGCGCGCGCGCGCGCGCGTGCGTGCGTGTGTGTGTGTGTGTGTGTGTGTGTGGTGATGTGGCTCCGGGGGGTGGGTGTGTTGGGTGGGGGAGAAGGGTGGCTATACTATTCCTACAAGTCAGTGCTGGATAGTTTTTTGGTGATGCGGAAGAGAGAGTTCGCTGGAAAAGAAAGTGTGAATTTTTTTTTTTTATAATCTCGCTGAGTCAGAAATTACAGCCCAGACAAAAACGAATGATAATAATCTGAAGTCTGCTGGGAGTGGCACTCTGTTTGGAAAGCACTGAGTAAAAGATATCTAGCAGCGAGGACAGTAGAGAGTGGCATTGTAGCAGAGTGTAAGCTTCATTTCGGACCTTAGTTTTCGCCTCCTGGTCCCTCATGGCGTATGCAGCATACTGGAGCAAAACTGTGAGTATCTTTCCTCCCCCCCCCCTTACTTTTCCCTCCTTCTTTTATTTGACCCTCTGGCATCAGCGCCTAGTAATTCTTGGCACATCTATAGATGCTATGTGTGCTTTTACTGCAGAATACCTGCACAGCTAGTCTGAAACTGTAGGAGCACTGCTGGATTCTCTGGAGGCTGCACCGCATATCTTTAGAAATGAAATAAAGTGCTGCAAGGACCTTTCTCACCTTTTGTTAAACACTATTTATATATGAGGGCGTGTGAATGTTGAAACAGATACAGTCTTCAGCGTTCACGCATCAGATTTAGATTAGTCACAGTTATTGTCTTGTTATTATCCAAATTCTACAATGAACATTTTGTCATGTTAACTAATGAGCAACTTTTACTTTAAAATATGCAAATTCATTTGACACGAGCTTTTTACCAGTTAAGGCTGTTACACAAACGGTAAAAAAAAAAAAAACTACAATATTACAAGATCTAAATAAGCCACAACACAATAGGCTGAACTCACTGCATCCTGTCCAGAAGTTCTATTCAATGTATCCCTAAAAACTGACTCACCCTCTCAAGCCCTAACAAACTGTTATGTGTTAGTGTGTATGTGTGTGTTTGTAGCATGGAAAAGCAGACGCTTGCCCAGTTGATGTCCAGCGTAGTACAAAGTCTTCAGCCTTGTATCCCATTGCAGGGTCCTACTATAGCAAGGTACTGACTTCATTTTCTCCCTGACTCGAAGCCTTCAACAACGTAACGCATCCTAAAACAGGGATATGTGAAAAAGGGTAGTTGTGTAATTTTGGCTTTCAACGCTGTCCAGTAACTGAGGGCAGATAAAACTGGAAGTGTGGGTGTGAAAAATCCCTGCTGTGCATCCGAATTTCAGCTGATCCCTTCAACCTGCTAAATAAAAGAGTAGGTGACAATACTTCATCATTTCTACGCAACAGTTTGGAAAAACCGTGGTGTGAGTTTAAAGTTCAAACATGTGGAGTAATTGAAATATATCTTATCTGCAGTACAGATGGGAACCAAACTCTACATTTGTGTCTGTCTCCCTCTGCTGAGTGCAGCGCTGCTTTTCAGCTGTCTTTAGCCTGCTGCCTGAAAATGAGGAGACACAATAGGTTTGCACGCTTTGTTTGTTTTTTTTTTTAAAGTTAACACGTTTATGTCAGATAAAACTCATTCAATGTGTTGATAACTTTAGGAATCACATGCAAAGCCATTTATTAAGCCTCCTTTTAACCTGTAATAACCTTTATTATCCTGGGGGTCCATCTTCAACTTTCACAAAGTGTAAATTTTGTTATTCTTGTGCGTATTCCTTTCTTAGAAAACAAGTGTGTTTTCTATCTGCAATCTGTTAATAGTCCATACATTCAGGAACTGGGAACATGGTGATCACAGTGTGTGAGGTGACGGGTGGAGTTTATAGATATGTGAAATACTGTGATGACTGAAGTGCAGCATGGATCTAAATATAAAGATGAAGGCTAGTTTGGTGTGGGAGTCCAGTTACGGACTGTATACTGCATGCAGCCGTGTCTGTGACAACATTGGCTATTTTATTTTCTGCTGAAGTTAAATATGTTGAGCAGACCGCGACCAGCTGATACTCTGATTGTTTCAGTCCAGGTGAACCAAAGACAAACACCACATGCCACACGAGTGATGTGGACTCACACTGGGTTTTGGGAGGTTACAGGACTGCTTGCTTCACACGGTGCGCTAGCTAGTTTTACAGGCTTGATCAGATGACACTTTGAAAGCGGTATGTCGGTCTCAGAGGGAGTGTACTGTCAGTTATGAAGAGCCTATGGGTGTGTGTGTATGTTTGTGTGTGTGTGTGTGTGTGTGTCATTATTGCAAAATATATACCATTGAGTATAGCGTTGAGTACTATAGTAATAATATTGTAATTACATTAATACAAATATCTACACATACTGGTGGGTCTCTAGCTCATAATCTAGACTGATTTAATCCATTTTTAATTGTTCAACTGGTATAAATTTGTGAGGTTGTGTCCTAATATTTTTTTAAACAAAGCTTCTCATCTCTGCTTTCTCATCAGGATCATACGCATGTTCAGAACAAGTGGATTATTCTTAAACCTTTTTGTGTACTTAAAGGGTCATTTCACCACTTGAAGCTTTGTGCAGCTCAAATAGGAGTGTCTGTTTCTGTCCAGTCGATTGAAACTCATCAGTGATAGGCTGCATGATTGTCATATTTTGCTGAGGTGTGCTAGTAAATGTCTCAAACGTGAAAGGCTTGGCTGTCAAACTGATTCCATCACAGTGATTTACCCAAAGGCTGTACAGTCTGCACACCCCACCCATAAATTACCCACAGGGACACATGAACTCATGCTCGAGGTGGTAAAGCCTCAGCGATATGGCTGGGATTGCACTTTCATTGCCTTTCGTTACCTTTAGTCCTGACTTTATTTTTTTTCACGCTGCAGAAGGTACTAATGGAAACAAATCCTTTCCTCCCATTATTCTTCTGTTATGCTGCACAAATAAATTTGAAAAAGTCGAAAGAAAAAAATGAGACCAGACCTGTGAAATTACAGAGGGCCAACACCCATGTTTTACGCTTCGGTGACGTCCTCACAGAAACACTCCCTGCATTCCTGTTTAACACACTTTCTTTGTTGTTCTGGTTTTAGTTCAGACAAATATGATGAAATCTCCTCTGTTCCCATTAGACAGGTATTCTTTGGACCAACTAGATGTTGAAATAGCCAGTATGTTATCAATATTAGGTCCTGCTATTATCCTTCACAGGTTTTATTACTGCAGTACAGAGTAGGATTGAAAAATTTCAGCTCGGCTTCTTCTCTCGTGGAAGATAGTTGAAACAGATGTAATACAGAAGTCGGGCCTCTTCCTTCATCCTCATTTGTAATTATATAAGCTCTTCTTCTTTACTTTCCTTACTATAGGTATGTGTTTGTCTCTATGCCCATGTGTACTCAGGGTTAGTGTATAGTCATATATCTAGGCGTGTTCTTGTTAATAAGTAACTTAAATATTGGCCCAAATAAATCCAATTCTGTTTTAAGTATGCTGGAATTTTTTTTTCCCCACTTCTGCGCATTCGTACATATCTCCATACATGTGTGCCCCTGTATGTGTTAAAGCTGTATCTGTCTTCCTGAGCAGAAGCTCAGATGTTGCCCCTCATTAAGTGAGTGTCAGCCCATGGTCAGAGCACTTCCCGTTATAGCCCAGAGAGTTACAGCCCTCCCTGTCGGGACTTCCACATCTGATCCTCACCCTCCTCTGCTCCCTGACCACGCCCTGTGTAGTCCTTCTGCCCTCCCCTTTTCTCCTCTGGGTCTGTTCCCTGCTTGCTGCAAGGAAACATGCTGCAGGCAGACAGACAAGGCAGAGGCTGACGGACACAAACGCACACACATACGCACATTCAGAGGTACACTCAGCCAACATGGGCCAGATACTGAGCTGGATCCGAGGCCCACGGGACCCCCCGGCCCTGCAGGATAAGGCAGTGGAGGAGCAGGTGTGTGGTAAATGTGTGTATGTTTGTCTGTGTGTGTGTCTGTGCTTGTGCAATGGTATGTGCTGAGTAACAAAAGTATCCACGTGAGATTTGTTTTGTTTATATGACCCTCCCCAGATGTAAAAGTTAATTTGCTGTTAGCATTTTCTTTTGTTGTCCTTGTACTATATACTTAAAAAAGAACTTATAAGGGAAACTCACATGAGGAGGAAAACTGTCTTGGCTCTAATCCAAGTCAGACCCCTCTCTCTCTCTCTCTCTCTCTCTCTGCTGGAATGCATGAGGCTCCCGGTCAGCCTCTGCAAGTTCAGTGTGCTCTTTGTTGTGAGATATTAAACCAAGGCTGGACCAAAGCCTGCAACATTTGTTACAGTCTGGTGAATGCATTAAACCACAGGGAAAGTTGTTAGATTCCTAAAAGTAACAATGGTTGTTTTTAAGAGTATCTTAATTTTATCTTTCTAAAGACAGGAAAAGCCATTTTTGTCTCCCCACCCCAAATAGCATTCAGCTGTGATAATATGCATCAACAGATGGAGCAGTCTGAAAGGGTGTGTAGCTGGAATGAGCTTAAGTGTTCTGTTTTTTCTTTGGAGAATTTAAAGTTGGATGTAATGCAGGTCGTATCCATCAGCCTTTTGTTACATTTCCACTTGTCTGACGTAGAATGTGATTGCACGGATATGTGACAGTCGTGGTGTCAGCGCTCTGTTATCAGGGCTGTGTTAGTTTGCTCTGAGTCATTTTATGTGTTAAAGGTCAAAGAACAAATGTGGAGGAGGGCTGCGCACAGATAAAGTAGCTTTTGGACTTTTGGTCAGAGGACGTTTAGTGTGTTTTCGGCTAAATTTTCCCAGCTTTGGGCTGCAGCGATCAACCTCCCTTGCAACTCATAGGCATCTGGCAGCATTATCATGGGAAACAATATCCTGCCTGCACATGCATATCTATATCAACAAAGACTAAAAAACTTGGTGTGATGCATTCGAGGACACTGCAGTGGCTTTGCAATTGATTTACAATTGAAATTATGTAGCACAGCATTATTTGAAATGTGAACAGTCTTTTAACTGATGGCTTTACAGCTGTTTAAAGCAAGTCTTTGCTCATTGTTCAGACGCTCAGCCCATTGCTGTACTGTTTCGGTTCACTCTCACAGATCTTTGTCTTATTGTCTTTGGCTGCAGAAAATGCTATAAATACCTGCTCACCAGCACTGTGGAGCATTTAACAGATAAAGAGACAAAAGCATGTGGGGATGAAAAACGGAGCTAAAAGAGTCTGTTCAACTTGTTTCTGCTGTCTCAAAAAATGCTTCTGCCAACAGAAATTATGTCACATTACCATTATACTCCTTCCTTTTTTAAACAGTTTTAAATCCCGCGTGTAAATAATGTAGTTTGTTACGTTATGCATGCGGCTATTAATGGCTGATAAACAAAACTATGACCCAATCAAAAAAAGTCACTCCATAGAGCCACTAGAAGGAACCTTTAAGTACAAAATAATGCCAGTCTGAGGTCAAGCACATACTGAACTGTCTCCACTCTTAGGAAATCACGACAGTCCAACTGAGGTGGTTAATAAAAGCTATGACATCATGATACACAGTGTCAGATTACTAATGTTCAAATGTGATAAACAGCATTTTACCTCTGACTGCCTTCTGAAGCCCCATGCAGGCATCTGAATCTAAACCCACCCAAAATAACATTTTAAAAGGGTTGAAGGTAGGGCCACCGTACTAAACCCTGTTTACAAGAGAGCAGAAGAACAATTTGTTGACTCATATCCTGTTAAGCTAAATATTACCCTTTGGTTTCCTTTTTAATGCGCTATTAAGTGTTGTTGTTTATCGCGTTGGTAGGTAAGGTGTTATTTCCCAGCACTCTCCAAAACCCGTGCTGTCAGATTTCACACTGCGCCGTCAGTTTGGCGTGACTCCTCGTTGCTCACTGGCTTTTGTTATGTCAGTTATATAAAAGCAACTGTGAGGAAAGCTTCCAGTGACTGGGCTTTACCTGACAAAGTGCTTGAGCAGCTTGCTGCTTCACAGCAGCAACCTCTTTCAGTGAACTCATCCTCCTTTGTTTACTGCAGTACTCAGCTTGTAGCCAGATGACATTTGTCCTGACAAGTATGGCTAAGTAATGAGAACCCAGCACCCTCACACTTACTGGAAGATTCAATGTGAGGCAATGATTAGTGCAGCTCCTCATAAAGACACATACTGTAAGTGGTAAGCTGACATCAGTGATGACATGTTAGCAAGCATATGATTACTGATAATTTCAAATTCAGCCACATGTTCAGACATGCTTTTTTTCCTTCACAGATCCTCAATTATATCATGTTATTGTAGCTCTTGTGTTTTATTCTGTCATATAGCTAACAGAGTCAGGGCTGTTCACTCTCTTGTGTGAAGGTAAGACAGGCCTGACATATAAAGACATGCTGTAGGCAGGGCAAAGTTTACATTTCTATGCGCATGTTTCTAGTATTACCCCATCTCTCTCCCTCTATGACAGCTGGATAGGCTCCAGCTGCCCCCATGACCTTGAACTGGATAAGTGGAAGAAAATGGATGGATGGATGGATGGATGGATGGATGGATGGATGGATGGATGGATGGATGGATGTGCAGCAGAGCAAGGGGTGTTTTTAGTTTGCTTCACTTGAGGGCAGTGATGCTATTTCTGGTTGTTTCTTAGTGCCAAGTAAATCTGGCTGAAAATCTAGTAGTCTCCGTTGTTGATGTAGATTTGCATACAGTCACATATGAGTCACTGCTCATATGTAAAGCATCGTCAACACACAAGTTTAAATTCATGGTAGACACTAATAACTTAATGCAGAGGTAATTATAGCAGAATGAAACAAACCCTTGCTGAGGATGACACGAGTCTGAAACTGAATCTGACGTATCTAAAATACCCTTCTGGACACTTTTGATTTAGGGTATTTCCTGCCCCTAATGATCTGTGGTTTGTCGGCAATCAGGCCAGGCTCAACAAGATGACATTATTAAAAAGTGTTATTGCAAAGCATTCATTAGAGTTCCTAGAAATAAAGGAAATTTGAGCTGATGTAATATTTTCTGGGAAGCTCATAATCGAGAGTCTGCTACTGTTAAAGTCTTTATCGCTTTATGACCTAAGACATGAAAGACGGTCTGCATTTGTTTGTTGATGAGCAGGCAGCTTTTCATTTATGGGACCATTTTGTTCTTTAACATTGCTCTAAACGCTCCCTCGGTGTCTCCATCAGCCCATGATTGAAAGGTTTTGTGCTTGAGCTCGCTGTTTTCTCCTGACTAGTTTCTTCATCCACTAGTTACTAACTTTGTCCACTTGCCATGCTTCTAGCTGCGTTTTTCAGATTTCCTCGGTAAAACCTGCAGCCGGCCGCTCCTGGAAACACTGCCGGTGAGAGATTTAGAACTCAGAGTAAACCAAAACAGTGAGCTAAAAGAGGATGCAGAGCTGCTACATTTGATGATGACTCTCTTTAGTTTCATCACTACAAGAGATTAATTTCAAAAGCACGTCCCATTCATTTTGCTGTTTCATTTTTTTATTAGGATTTGTCAGGTTATTCAGGTCACTCTTCTCCTCTACATTATTTCTGTCTGTTTGTGCACAGTCAGCACAACACTGACAGCTGGTTTCCCATTTGCGTTATTTAAATGCTTCCTTGTATCTGGTTCATATTGAATGCACTGTGTATGGCACCTCCTTTTAATAATCAGATCTGATTCACACGGTCTTTTATAACCTCTAAAACTTTCTGGCAAAACATGCCTGTTCTAGTTTAATCTCTCTGTATAGTTCCAATTGATTTGACTATGAACGTTTGCCAGTGTAAATATCCAACACTAGTCTTTCCTAAGGCCTGAGTTTAAGGCATGTGATACCATGCAGCCTCCCACCAAGTTTGTCTGTGGGTTCTCCTAGAAACAGAGCCCACATTTCAGATCAGAAACCTGCCGTTTACCTTTCCTATTGGTCAATCCCTGTGAATGGGTTGTCAACAAAGAAAGTTGTTACCAGGGGTTACAAACTAAGGCATTTGGATTCTGTGTGAGCATGTTTTCAGAAACGGGGCAGGCTCTGTTGTTTTTGGAGTGAGGTGGAGCTGTTAAAGCTGTTAGAGGTTTATTTTGAAGGGTCCCTGAACAGACACAAATAGTTTAGCCAGGCAGATACCAGGCAGGAAGTGTGCAACAATCAGGAGTTTGTCTTCTTGTTTTTTTTAAAAAGAAATTTTAAGACCAGCATGGCCAAAGCCGGTCAGATGAAACCAGACCATAGCTCTCAAAGAATACAGAGATACCGTATCTCATGACCATGCTTATCCTCAGCGCTGTTTATCTTCATTCGAGCTGATAATCCTGTTTCTTAATTGTCAGCTGGCCTCGGCTAATATTTAAGCAAGTCTGTTCATGTTCATGACAGAGCGACTTCCACATAGAACAAGTATAATATTTCCTGTAAAGCAGCATGATTTGATCCAAACTTTTGGCAATATGCACCCGTTTGATAACATATTTTTAGAACTGACATTAAATTTCATGCCAAATCTAAATGCAAAACATTTATTTTTCCTTTAGTTCACAGGGCACTGCAGTGTTATAGTACTGAGGCCAAACAAACACAACATACATAAAGGCCAACCCTGTGTCTGTGCAACATTAAACAACAGACTGAGAGTTAACAGAGCAGGCATGCACAGCAGCTCCAAGTAACACACATGAACACAATGCTCCTTTCTTTTCGTTTCATTGACATGATTTTTTTTTGACACAAGGGGGCGCTGCTCTGCAAAGCCTCACCTCTTAACACGTTTTTTTTTTGGTGTGGAGTGCTTGAAGAAGTTGACATTATTAGGATTAACATTATAAGGATTAACTTTCGTGCTTATTGACTTATCAACAAATCAACACTGCAGCTTCTGATAGCTGCTGTTTAAAAAGGGGGGGGGGGGGTTACATTGCCTCTCTCTCTTTTTCTTTTTTTGTCCTAAATTCCTCTGTAACCTGGTATTTCCTGTCTGTTCCTTTGTCCAGGGTCTACTTTGATGGCCTGCAAAGGAAACAAGCATCTCTGAACATGTGTCTTCCTTCCTTCTAACTTAAAACTTTTTGCCCCCATTTTAATTTTCTTCTCTGTCTCAGGGTGTGGTTTGGGCTGCGTGTGATGGTTCCTCCTCCCTCCCTCTCTTCTTTTCGGCTTTTGTTGTTCGAGCAGCTCTGCAGTCTAGATTCCTAAGTTGTGAGTCTACCTAACACACCCAGACTCTTGCCAAACAGCACTGCTGCAGCAAATCCACTCCTGCCACTTTACTGCTTCACCCCTCAACTCTTTCTCCTCTTCACCTCTTCCTGCTCGATGCAGGCGATCATGTCCGATACTGAGCCGCAGCATCTGTATTAACTGAGCCCAAAGTCTCCGTCACTGTTTCTCATTTAGTTTTCCTGGCAGGCATTGAGCAGTGGGGTGGGACTTTGTGCATCCAACTGTCCAATCCGACTGAGCCTGCTCTGTCCCGTGGATGAAGAGGTGGAGCCTGATGCAGCAGCGTCTTGTTGTGCTGATTCAAAGAGGGTGGAGCAGCAAGTTTTTTTTACTGCTGGGTGTGTGTTGGTGTGTGTGTTTACATGTGTGTATATGTATGACATAAAGTACAGGCTAAAGTGTTTCTAAAGCAGCGGTCTTAGATTAGGCAGCCTAAAGAGAGCCTCTAGCATTCACAGCAGTATATAAAGAGGATACACACGCAGTTTAACCTATGGTATGTATCTGGATGGCATTTCCCTTTATGTTTGCTGCTTTGTAAGTGCTTGCGTGGAGAAGCTTCCTGTTTGATACCTGTCAGATCACTTTGGTGGCTGGTGTGTGGCACAATATTTGTTCAGCGCAGCGTTTGGGAGCTTAACGCTCATGTAATCCTCCATCTTGTGGTGATTAAGCTTCCTTTTAAGGATCAAGTTAAGGAAAGTTGGCAAAGGACTGAAGATTATTGTGTTAGTCTCACTCAAAAAGACCTTGACAGCAGTTGTTGCCAGTGCAACAAAAACTGGGATCTAGGTAAACAGGGAACCTTCAACGGTGTTTTGGACTAATGTTTCATTACTTTCCATGTATGTGGCATCAGAGCTTCCTAAGTGCCTCTTTATGGCTTTAAGCAACATTGTAATACTATCCATACTTCTGTTTCTTAGTGGTAACGTGTGATACAATGGACCTAAAAAAATAGAGTATAAAGACTGTAAAACACAGGGCTAGTTATTTTGTTTGTCCTGTTTGATTCAGAGTGAACTATCCTCAGTAAAGTTCTTGTTATCCTGCAGCTTTTGCCACGGTTGTCCTTCTCTTGGCTTTCACTGATGTGACATTGATGTATTACCACCCCATCACAACAGATTGCTTGTTACAGTACTGTAGGTTTAGTCAGCGCCATTACTCCTGATTTTGCCCAGCTCTCTTGAAAGCTTCCCTACAGCAGTAAATTCCTCTTCATGCAGCTCTGTGCTAAAAACTAAAGAGCTTAATTTCACAATCTTGCTCCACATTCTTTCCTGACTGTCACGCTGACTGCAGCTTTCGTCACCTCGACCCCCTGGCAGAGGTGAGCCACATTATCACTACTGACCATTTTCCACAAGTTGCCTGTGCTATTTTAAAACAGCTGTAGCAGGGAGCTGAGGAGCTGTTTCTAGCCATATTCACATGTGCGTGTCTGTGGTCTGTTGGGTGGGGCGAGGATTAGTCATCAGTTTTCATAAGAGGGCCAAGCTACAGTCCCTGTTGTTAGATAGGGCCTGGATATGCATATGGCATTGTTTCTTCACCGGTGTTAATTGCACAATGTGGAGTGTGGTCTTGATGTTTTATGTGTGTGTATCTACCATTCATGTCTGACAGCAAAGATTCAAGTAAACCTCAAACTCGCATACAGTTTCCTGTTGTGTTAAAGTGGATGACTACCAAAACCCGTCGGTTTCAAATGACAGTACGCCACCCTTACTGCGCTGCCTTACTGCGGTGCCACTGGTTTTGCCAGGTCATGTGTCAGACATGCTGATGAGCTAAAGTGCTGCACCTATTTTGGCCACACGCGCTTAAACTATGGCCAGCAGTGTGCCTCGCTCTCTCAGAATGACTGTGATGTTATTGGTGTCCTGTTATCAGCTACGTCAGTCAGTGTCCTCACTGCTTACTCTGTGGTTCTATCTATGGACACGTAAAGTGTGTCAGTGTTTGCATATGTCACGAGTCTCACTTGGAAAATGACCATGTGATAAGTGCCCACATACAGCGTTTTCCAATTGTTATATTATTGTTTTGGTCTTAACCACATGCTTCACTGTATGAACATTTGAATTTATATCTTATATCTACTACTTTATATTTCCACTGTTGTGTTTCAGTCTACAACTGCACTGACTCCCAATCTGCTGAATGTGTCTGACAAAATCAATATGTTCCCTACAAAGCAGATCCATGCTAACTATTGATGCTTTTCCATGCTTCAACTAAATTTGGAAAGCTGCATTATTTTTATGA
>VUQJ01013768.1:4583-16743 GCA_015108635.1 Andinoacara biseriatus
TTTAATTTTTTAATTAATTTTTTTTTTAAAAAAAAAAAAAAAAAAAAAATCAGCTCATGAGTCAGCTCATCTCTAGCTCCAATAAAGTCCAGTCCACAGTGACTGCCATGCTCACATCAAGAGCTCTTAAGAGGCACTGGATCCATCCGTGTCAAATCCCTATCCTCCCCTCCACACGCAGATACGCAAGTATACGCACACATAAGAGATAGGAAACAAAACGCAATATGTCTTCACAGCAAAAGAGATAACCGTTTGATAAGAGTCAAAACAGATAAGGACCGAAAGGCAGGCTGGAGCGATAAAAACAATACCCCTGAAATTATGAGTTAGGTTCTGCTGCGCTCGCCGCGACACAGCCAGATGTTTAAAGCAGCTGTGCGCGTCGCCGGTGGGAGAAGACGAGTTTAAACAAAAGAAGAAGAAGAAGAGAATATGAGACGCTGTGCAACACTTACCTGCTACAAGTGTGCCATATAGGTCGCACGCAAACTTCCTAACAGTGAGCCGCTGCTTCTCTTGGAAGTAATGGGAAAGTTTACTGCTGTTAGAGGAGGTTTATGAGAGGAGGCGCCTCTGACGGCTGCGGCTGCGGAAGGCGGACCAATCATATGGAGAGTGAGCGGCTGGAAACACGATGGGGGTGCCAGCCTATGAACTCCTCCAATCAATCACGCCGAAAAACAGAGAGAGAGAGAGAGAGAGAAAAGACATTTGATCAGGTCTGAAAGTTACAATAATTTGTTAATGCGATCACGTTTCACAGACAGTTACGCTTTCGGATAAAGATGAATAAGCCCCACCTCCTCTCAGCTGTTTTTTTAAATAACGACCAGCGTGACCGGTCAATAATTATTATTACATATTTAAACGAGGCTTTTTAAATTTGAAACCTGTACATTTTTGACATGTTGCTTTTTTTTCCTTCCGCTGTTCGTTTCTCTTAGTTTTTTTTTAAAAGTTTACTCCAAATTTGCTGATCAACAAGTAGAAATGAGTAATTGTGAGATACTTTTTTATTTTTACTCGACTCCCCTTCAATACCCGTCTGTTTGACCTGTGTTTCCTGGAAAATGGTCACATTTTTACTCAATTGAATGACAGCTAGTAGATTAATTTGGCAATGAGGTCATTACTAAATCAAACTGCCAAAAAATGTCATTAAAATTGACTTGAGCTCAGCCTCAACAGGATAGTGCAACTCCCACGTTTACGCAGAGTATGAATCACCCCCGCGTGAAGCAAACTTTTACTTTCGATACTTTAGATACATTAAAATCATTATGTTTTCTGGTTAGTCCAAATTTTAAAGGCTGGGCCTTTACAGTGTACTCTTTCCTTAAGTGAACGATTTTAATAGTTAAGTGGTAGGCTTAAAGTATTAATCTAACAAAATATTATGTCTGAACAGCTTAAACCTTTATTTCACTACAGATTAATAATTAAATGATAGTCACAAGTCTTCTTTATACTGCTGGTTGAGGGCTTTTTTTTTTATATAAAAGCCTAATAATCGATTGATAAAATATATTTTCTTTGGAGTTTGTGTGAAAATGCGCCTACTCTTACTTATTTGGTTCTTTAAAATTGCTTTGCAGACTTGATCTTAATTCAAAGTCCCCCCCCCCGTGTGTTCACTCTCCCTCCTTGTTGCAGTGATTAATAAATCCCCTCTTAATTAGTTTAAGTCAGCCGGCTCTCATTGGGCGTTAAAGTGCTTGGTGTGAGCGTGTGTGGAAGCGCAAACTCTCCGAGGAGCTCCTCTTTGAGACGCGATGATTCGTTCAGCCCGAATATACATCGCGACGAGTGATCAGAAGTAGGGAGGTGTCAATTGAATCATGGCCTCATTCGCAGTTCTTCTGGGTCACACTCACAGCCTTCAGCAGGTATTGTTACGTTTAGTCTGGACAGCTGATCGGATTACCTCCAACGGCCTACTGCTTCAAACTACTACGGGCAGATTCGAGATTGCTCTAATGTTTCTAATATTAATCCTGCATCTATTAGGCTTATAATAGGTGCTATGTTGCATAATATTGCATCTATATTTAACTGCTTCTGCAGCTGCACAGCAGATAAATGAGGGGGAAATGAAGACACCGCTATTTAGTATTAGTAGCATCAGTTGCTCAAGTGTTCTAATTTACTAATATTGTCAAAAATACTAATATGTTATTAGTTATTCCTATCAGTGCCAATTAGGCTACTGCAACACGGACTTAACAGTTGTGGGCCTTCAGCTGGAATTCTGTCAACATGCGCCACTAACAGGCCTCCTATTGTTTTTCGTGGATCTGCTACTGCAACAAACACTATCATTGTCAGACAGTCACGAATATTATTATTTTCAATGCTAATTCAATACCCGTAGGCACAATTGTACAGCGGCGAGTGCTCTCCGGCAGGTGTTCCTGCTGCGCCTATTTTAATATTATTAAAATATCAGTTCATGCTTAAGGCGAGATTATTCTGGTTACGCGTCGTGTCTTTGCTCCGAGAGGTGATTTCATCAGAGGGAGTCAAACCGAAATGCGCTACTGTCTCCCATCGCATCACCTCAGCGAGCAGTTGTCAGGAAGGTGAGAGGGAGAATACAAAATCCTGTTTTGTTTTTGTTTTTTTTACTGATCTCCCCCCTTACCCTCCCCTCCTCCTCCCGTTCCCTCCCTCTTTTGCTCCTGACTCGCTGGCTGCGGAGCCTCCAGTTGATAAATGAGGTGTTTTCGCAGTAATGTCAAAGTGGGCTGCTCTGACACGCGGAGTCTGTGAGGAGAAGTGGCAGGACGCCGCCCTGTCTCCTCGTTTATCCAGCACAGCCAAACACTGCGGGCCAGCCACGGTTAAAAGACGCAGGCCTGTGATCTGATCATCTCCATCACAGACAATTCAGCAAGAAAGCCTGCAACTGATGGATAATAATAATAATAATAATAATAATAATAATAATAATAATAATATCGAAACAATATTTAATGAACGAAATTATGTATGTATTTCTAGGGAAAATATAATTACAAAATATTTTTAAAAATGTGTCATAATTTCGTTAGAACGTAATTAAAAGATTAAAATACACAATAATAATAATACGTATTATTAATATTGCTGTTATTGTTGTTTTTATTCTTTTTTTTCCCTCCTTGGTCATAGCCGAGGTTTTAAAGCCGGACCCTCTGCAGGTATCAGTGTTTATGTACCGACATGATCTCCAGCTCTCGAGTGCTTCTTGCAGCTTTCTCTTGATTCTCCAGCACTGCTGTAATGTGATGTTACCAAGATAACGAATTACGCACGAAAAGGACAGTTAACGGCTTCATAAGGAGGCACTGCCACGCTCACAAGGATTATTATTAATTGTTTTTTATTTTATTTTTATCTATTTAAAAATGTCCTGGATGGTCGTTAGTTTGATTGTAACTCAGCACAAAGGGCAGCTCTGATTTCTCTTACACAGCAGGGCAATAAAAGGCAACGTGGACACCAACACGCCCCACGTCCGAAAACGCCTTTGATGTCTCGATTATGATTAATGAGAAGCGACTGCAGCTACATGTAAAACATGCAGGAAGGAGACGCAATTCATCATCTTAATCAGCGGCTGCTTTTTATGTTTTATCTTTGTATTTCGCACACAAATTGCTTTTTCAGTTAAATCGTGAATAATTGGCTTTTAATAACGACGACAGAGTAATATCTAATATTTAATCTGTGGGGTGATTAGAAACAGTGAAATAAGTGTACTTTTATTTTTGTTAAACTGTCAATAAAACAGTTATGCTGCGCATCTTTGCATCACAGCTTTGTTTAAGTTTATGCAACTTGTCCCCATACAACACAAAAATCTGTTTTATAAATTAATCCCTGCTCATCATCATATGTGAAGTGATCAGCATGAAGCCTGGAGCTGTATGCAAAACACAAAACATTCTCATTTTAAAACAGAATACATTAGAAATTAAAATAGGATACATTAATTAAACAGCCATGCTTATTGGCCCGGCTATAAAAGTACACATTTGTGTTTTAAAGAAAGTCATTTAACACTGACAAATATTAAAAGATCATCTTTAGGCAATGATTTTTTTATTCCATCATTTGCATTACAGGTGTCATGTATAAAAAAGAAAATATTAACAATAATTCTGCTTGCATAAAAATCAAATTGAAGTCCTGTTTAATTATATGTTTATGAAACACCATTTGGGATGATTGATTGCTAATAGTTATTTTAGGAAATATTTTTTATTAAAATACATGAGAGAAATTTAATATATTATCCAGGATATGCCAAAAGCAGGACAGCGTAAGAAGAAACAAAAATACCCCCCCCCCCACACACACACACACACACACAAAACAAAAATATAATTAACATTGAAATACATGAGAAGAATTGTTCACTCTAAATGTTCTTAATGTGTAAATCCATCATTAAAAATTTCCTGATGTAATAAATGCAGTCACACTCACACTGAATGCAAAATCTGTTTTCTATATTTACCTCCTGTTCCCAGAGCCTATAAACACTGACGTATTTACTCTTTATTTTATGGAAGACACAGTTAAATTTTATACCTGGCCAGGTCTTTTCTCCCTGTCCTCCAGTGAATGGCAGCTTGTCCAGAGCTGCTGGAGCAAAGGCTTCTGGGAGGCCTTGAATGCCAGACTCTCCTGTTTGAAGTGGTAGATGATTAAACGGGTCATGACAGGTGTAAAAGCAACCTTTGTCATTTTGGACATGTACCGTCCTTGCTTCCTTGGCTCGCCCACAACGGAACGCCCTGCTCACCTGCCTGCTCATACAGCGTGTGTGCGCCAATGTGTGTGTGCGTGTGTATATTTGGGTGTGTTTGTGTGGAGCAGGATTTTCTGGAAGCGACTGATGGCTGCTAACAATCCCACACCATCACACTCCCTGTCAACATTATGTGACAAATGAGTGACAGCTACACTCCTGATGGGCGAGATGTAAGCCTGTTGTCTGCGTATTTATGGTCTTGGCTCTTTGCCACTTGGTGTAAAAAAACAAGCGTGAAATGCTCCAGTAGAAATGGATAAATTGTCTGTGATTTGAGAAAGGTGGAGGCATATTTATCTCTTATTATGTTTGTCTCCAAGAATTTCTATTTATCAAATCAGTGTCATGATGTCATATCAGCCTGACATGTGCTTCAGGGTTTATTTGACCTATTCTCCTAACTGTGGCTCCAATCATATATCAACTGTACCATGTTATTATATTATGAACTGTTGTTATCATTTGTACTTCTCTTATCTTTTTCCTCCCCGAGTCATCATGATGCATATACAGCAGTGAAAGGAAGATAAAGAATTTGCTCCAGTATTATAATAGTGGAGTTGAAATTCAAATAGGGGTTTGATAAATCAGGCAATCAGTCTGTCATATGCAGGATTAAGTTGTTCTGCGTAATTAAAATATCAACTTGCACATTTTTAAGGCTGTTGCATTGAACTGTGAACTGAATTTGAAAGCAAGCTGTCTTTTGCAGACGTCAAGAAAACGTGAATGCTTCATATTGGTATCTTTGTGTCATACAGCAAAAAGACAGAGCAATAAAAAAAAAAAATCTTCACCCATCAATTATTTTGCCATGAAATTTCCATGAAATTGCAATTCTGACTCATAAGTAAGTCCAGTAAGTTTGACTCATAGAAGGAATCTTCCAGGGAAGTTGCGAACAAAGCTCCAATCAATTTTGGGTTCACATCAAAGGGAAGAGCAAGCAATCGGATAATTTCCATTACATGAAAAATTACGTTAAAACCAAATAAGGCAAAGTTGTGCAGTTCAACACACAGTGATGCTGACTCTGCTTAGGCATGAAATGCGCATTATGATAGAAAAGACTAAGAGATGTGTTTAAAAAAACATAACCTGACATTACAGGCTGATTTCAGTCAAGTTTAAGGCGTGTTCATAATCATAATCTGAGGTGTTATTAGATTATTTAAAAGTCACAGTTCGACAGCTTTTTTTTTTTTGTTGCTAGTAGTTAGATGATAAGGTACCGCCATCTTGCACTAAATGCTGTCTGATGAAAAGCTTTGGGATTCCAGGTACAAAATGTTTGCCTTGTAAATTTTGCTTGTGACTTAGACCCGTCATTTAACTGAAAATAATTCAAAAGCAACATTAAATCTAAAAAGTGAGACATTGTTTTACTAAAAACAAACCACGTTCATTACAAATTTGATGCCAGCATTACATTTTTTTTTAAGGTGGGACAAATACAGTTTAGAAAGGTAAATATTTTTCCATTCGCCCGCTCAACAGTCGGCCTGCTTTCTTATATATAATGTGCCAAATGT
Source organism: Andinoacara biseriatus (assembly GCA_015108635.1). Taxonomy (NCBI): domain Eukaryota; kingdom Metazoa; phylum Chordata; class Actinopteri; order Cichliformes; family Cichlidae; genus Andinoacara; species Andinoacara biseriatus. The sequence goes on from VUQJ01013768.1 coordinate 10,917, forward strand.
GGTTAACAGGGTTAATGGCTTCACCCGCATACCATCACAGATTGGGCCTTATGCTGATAACAATCCTTAAGGTCATGTTTTAGCCCAGAGCACGTGGGAAACTTTAACTCATCAGACCACAGGATGGTTTTCCACTTCTCCTCAGTCCATCTTAAATGAGATTTAACAGAAGGCAGCCGCACTTTTGCACTTAATCTGCATTTGTGTAGTGATTTCCAGCTTTGCCCCTTCTCTTACAGAAAATATACAGTTTTTTAAAAAACATTTTAAGGATATTATGATATTGCATTTGTTGTAACTGTATAGTCTCTGCCAGCCTCTCTGGGACGTTCTTTTTAGACCCAATCATGTGACTGATATGTTGTCAGACACCCAGACTGATTGATTCTTTGAAGTATAACTGGTATCAGTACTATTACTGGTAAAAAAAAACAAAAAAAAAAACAAACAAAAATAATATCAATACTATTATTTCAAAGTTAAAACATTCAAAATTTGAGATATTTTGTTTGTGATTTTTTTTCTTTTTGATATAGGGCTTATATCTAAATAAATCACTCAAGTACATTGTATACTGTGCACAATATAAATCTCCAGCTAGATGGCAATTAGCTTATCTAAGCACAAAGACTGGAGGGTTCGGATTTGAAAGAAACCCTGGCTTCATATATAGTTTAAATAAACAAGAAGTAAAATGCTAGTTCTTCAGCATTAGCATTAGGTTTCCCTCCGTTAAGGTGTCGTTCATTTTGCATGTAAAATTAACAAATGTTCATTAATACCATTATTTGGCCTAATGAGCATTTGGGAATTTGCAAATCTTTGTAAAGTTTGCAGTCAAAGAGGGCTCAAGGTGGGCGCGGCTTCACTCACAGACGCCTAGCGTCTCTGCACCTCTGCCTCTGGAAAATAGAGCCTCATCTCTTGCGCAGATTCTGAGGCTATGTTATTGTTTCCATGCTAGCGTCTCCATCCTGTAGAGCCAGTCCTTCTGTGTGTGTGTGTGTGTGTGTGTGTGTGTTTTGTCTCAGGAGAGAAGGTCAGGTCTCCAGTACATTTTCTGACTTTCCCTGAATCAGCTGTTTGAAGCTCCAGCCTGAGAGAAAACAGCCTTGGCCAAGGCAGCGTCACTGATAGCAAAGCAGAGGCAGTTTAGAAGCGAGTAGGTGGGGATAGCAGGATGGCTGAGGGAGTTTGGAGGGCTGGATACTCGGGCCTGGCACTGCAGTGGAGCAGCTGGTAGATCTTGCTATCCCACTCACGCTTTCAAGGTCTACGAACTCTCAGCTGCTTGTTAGAAAGATAGCAGAGGAGTGTGTGGTGGAACTAAAACAATCACCAATTGTTGATCTCAAAACTGGGAGACAGATGAGATATCGAAGGAAGGAGGGAACAGACTTTTTCACAGGTTTTGTTTAGAAAAATAATGACTGAATTCCTATGTCCCTTAGTTTCTGGGTCTTGGTGTTGAGTATGTTGGTTCTTTCAGGCATGGCTTACGGGGAGCCTTGAGTAGAACATATTCTATTAATGTTTCATCCACAGTTACAGGGTGATTTCACAGTTAATGAAAATACATGTTTTCTTACTTATCTCTGGTGTTGTCCTACTTACAGATTCTTTAAGTCTTAAAGTCACTGCTTTGAGCAGACCCATATGCTGCCCCAGACCATTTCCTGTCCTGTCTTACCCCACTTTCCTGCAAACTCTCTCCACTCCACTATCTAATAAAAGCTAAATACCAAAGCAAAACCTGAAGAAATTATCGTCCCTTATGCACAGATGGGCTATATTAAAAAAAAGAAAAGAAAAAACATCTGTGCTTCAGGTAAGATGTTCACTTGGTGGTTGCAAAGAACCCAGATCTCACTTCAAGCATTGCAGCTGACTGAAAGTTGGAACTGTTATGTCTTTAAGTAAAGCCATCAAGCTCCATCCATATTAGACAGAGATATCTTTCAAACATAGCGAGAAAATATGCTTTGCTTTTGTAATATGGGCAAGCCCATATTTTCAAATGCACATAGATACGGCAAAAAGCTACCCAACAGTGTTTCAGAGTAACTGTCCCGGTAGGACCATTTTGCAAAAGCACCTCTTTCCAGAAGAAAATGCGTGAAAAAAGTGTCTGCAGCTTTTCAGTGAGTAGAACAAATAAGCTCTTTTATGATCTGATAAGCTTCACTCAAAAGGGTCTGGAGCTCCACCAGACATAGCTAACTTTGCACAGCGCTTGTCCTTCTATGACCGTACGGCCTCACTTCGTCTCGGCCTCTCACACTTAAACACACATGCAGATAAACGCACGTACACGGCGCTCCCCTTCCGCACACATTAAACACACTCTCAGACTGACTTGAAGGTTTCTGTCGCCTTCTCCTTCACTTTAGTCAGTTGCCAGACAATGAAAACATTGAGAGGCAGTTTCTATGGCGTGACCGGGGCTTTTGTTTGACGGAAAAAACATATGCATTCTACATGCTCCAATTATGGTTTTATCAGATCGCTGTCAAACACACCAATCATGCACCTTCCTTTGTGCCCTCTCTAACGGTGTGTACTGTACCACGCGGAGCAGTGGCTTGCTGTGTTTGCATGTTTGCCCATGGTGGGAGGATAATATCTCAGACTAGTTTGTGTCCCAGTTGGTGGAAAACTCTCAGCTTGGTCGAAAACAAAGTGTGCCAATCCCTTCTGCTTTACCGCAACACATTGGTTTCAAATGCACAACTGAACTAACGCGGGGCCCTTTTTCTATAAAGCACATTCAGTTTCAGCCCTGGGCCTCCTATTGGACAAAAAGGCCATATCAGGGCGATCTGCAGCACGTACAGTTAAGTCGCTTATTGTGACTTGAACTGTGCGCTCCAACAAAAGAGACCAAGAAAGACACGGCTGATCTGAACTACCATTGGCTCAGTTTTCGATTGGCCTGACTTCCCTTCAGTGTCAAAGTCACGTCCACATCGCCAGTTATTTCACAAGAATGTTATCATAACTAAAGTTGTATAACCATAATATAAATAGATGTATAAAAAAAACCCTGAATGGAACACCTGAGTCTAGAAAATCATTGCTAAATTATTTTGTACTGCCTTAAAAATAGAATTTGATTCTGTCTCCAAACCAGATTTTGAACTTCAAAAAGGAGCTGTCCTCTAGTTTGACCCCTGCCATTATTCTTACTGACATTAAGACAAACCCTGGCCAGCGTGTGCGCTTTGTTTTGATAGACGACGGTCAGCAGCTTAGGCTCGTAGGCTCCACTAAGCCAAGTGTTTACAGATCTGCTAGGACGCAGCCTTGTAGATTCAAGATGCTGCATCCAGGCAGACGTTGCTGCAGTCTGAGGTCTGGACTGATATTATCCATGAAACACGATTAACCCAACATGATAACACGAGCGAATCAAGGCGACGATGGAGCTCTTGTCAGATACCAACAGTATCTTCAGTGCGACCACATGACGCAATGTGAGAAAATGTGTGGAACAACTGCATAGATGACCTGAACATGATGCCCAGTCTTTTACTTATTATCATCAGAGGTGGAAAGCAACAAATAACAAATCCTTAATTCTTTACTGTACTTAAGTAGAAGGTTCAGGTACCTATACCTTACTTGAGAATTTATTTGTCTGGCTACTTTTTACTATTACTCTTTAACAAAAATATGTCTTCTTTCTGTTTTTTACATCTCCAAAACAGGCTCATTACTTTAAGTTTAACACATTTGAGGGGAATTACATCAAACATCAGACTGATTTGAACCTGATTTGACAACCCTGTTGGTATATCCATGTCTGGTGCAAACAGGATGCAAAACCTATGATTTATGCATAATTTATAGCACTATACTCAGGGGTTAAAGTACCAAAAATGTGATTGCTGGTATATGTTTTTTAGTGTAATACCCTTGTCTACATTAGTAAATAGGCTGTAGCCAACAGGATGCACAAAGTATGTAAAATAAAAAAACGACTTGTCTTATGACACCTTCTCTGTGTTCTTCAAGCATCAATACAATAATCAATCCAGTCCTTTTTGCTAGTTAAAATATTTTTATGTAACTGTTATGCTATATTTGTAATTTCTAAGAGATTTTGAATCTCAGTGAGACTTTTTTCCCCCAAATATATAAAAGTCACAAAAACTGATTGCCGCTTTTAACTATGGCAGAAATGTTCTTTCTGTTTCAAAATTACTTCTTTCATGACATATAGGTTTCACAAATTAGAGGTCAACAAGTAATTTTTTTGGCAATCGCTTTGTGGCAGATCATCAGTGTTTTTTCGCGCAGGTGTTCAGGTGGTACTTCAGCATCTAGTTAGTGCAACAGAAGAGGGGTGAGCATAAAGTAATGTTTTTTAAGTTGCAGGTAATTTAAAATGCAACCTTTCTAAAAGCTTGACAAATATCAGCAAACACACAAACTAAAGGTGCAGCTACTGTATTTCCAAGGGAGAGAAAAGAATGAGCGATGACTTCACTCAGAGATGGAGAAAGATGCAAGAAAGACAAGACAGGAGAGGAGATGAAGAAGAGAGGTTATATTTAAAGGCAAGGACTGCTCAGTGACATTTAAACTGGAAATTGAAATCTTACATGTAATATTCTCATTGTACATCCTGTATAATGACAATAAAGGCATTCTATTCTATTCTTTTCTCATACTATACTCATAGTCATACTATACTATACTAACTCTGTGGTATTCAAAGGTTGCATGGAAATACTAGGTGTTATGCTGGACTGGTGCAGAGCAGAGAAAAACACATATTTCTCACATGCTTTTTGGACATTAGCTACTTTTTGACAACAGTGAGTGAGATTCTGATCCACCACACAGTGGCAACAGGGTCGTTATTCACCATGACAATGATCCCAAACAGACTGCCAGTGCGGTAAAAGCATACCTTGGATAGAAAAACACACAATGGGTCCCTATCAGTCATGGATTGGCCTCCCCAGAGCCTCAGTATTATTGAGGCAGTGTGGGATCATCCTGACAGAAAGGCAGCCAGCAAATTGCTGCAACTATTCCTTGTTTTCCTAGCAAAGTGTAAAGAAATGCGGGGTGGCTCAAGACTTTTGCCCAGTACTGTACTTATGTATAATGCACAAATTTCAGCTGGACAGAGCTGTCTCAAATCCAATAGCCAAACTGGTCACCTATTGGAAATGATGATTGCAGAATTTGACCATGATTGTCGTGATATCTTTGTGCAAAGATTTCCATTTTGTCAAGCCTCTGACCACACAGCCAATACCAAAATCATTTAATGATGGCAGTTTAGCATGATGTTAGCAAACAAAAGCACAAAGCTTGACAAAAAAAATATATTTTAAAAAAACTACCACTGTTAGCTAGTTAGCTATAACTGGCATCCCTATTTTTCTTGGTAACTAACCTAGCTTTCACTAACTGAAAGGATTAAAACAACATAATTCCAATTTTGATTTTTCACAAGGTTATAATTGTATTAAAATACTTGCCTGTCAGCATCAAGGTCGTAACACACTTTACAGCCTTCACAGTTTCAAACCAGCAGAAGCAGAGATTTTCTCTAAGCAGCCACCAGCTGCTACTCAAACAGGCCTGAATGTTTATGTTGTTATTTAATTATGCTGGAAACAAGGGCCATCAACTGAGTAATTATAAATGTTCAACTAACTGCTAAGCATCCATTAGCAGAATGCTAATATACTTTGGGAAAAGTCTGCTATCCTGTAAGAAGAAAGCACATAGTAGTACTTTTATTTCTGATTCTAATGTAGAATTCGGGCCTTCTTTTTTTTTTTTTACCTGGAAGAACATGGAAATTATG
>VUQJ01013774.1:1362-15961 GCA_015108635.1 Andinoacara biseriatus
TAAAATTTGGAAGCTTTCACCAAACCTCAAAGGATTCTGCCGCTACCTACTTTTTCAGTTTGAGATATCTCTGAAATCATCAGCAGCAAATGCTGCAGAATTTTTAGTAGATACACGAATAGCAAAAATATACTTGGTCTCACCTGTATTCAAGATACAGGTGTTGATAGCCTAAACCCAAGTTAGATTAAGTAAAATCTATTTTTGCTTGGCCCTGAGAGGAAAATAACCTGTTACTGTTGTACAATGTGGAGCTGAACATAAAGTTTTGTATTTTTCAATCACCCCAGGGTAATTTAATCAGTTTTTATGAACATGATGCACCTGAAAGAAGACCTGCAGAACAAGTCTATGAGCTCCAGAGGTAACTGGAATATAAAGTATGGTTCTGATTTATTCTTTTATGAGACTTGATGGTGTGAAATGTCAATTTAGATTCATATGTGCTAAACGTTTCCGTTTATCAAGCTGCAGAATTGACACTCTGAACCATATGATAGAAAACAATTTATTAAGATAAAATTATTTTAACAGACAATAACACAACAGTTGTTGCTTCACACTATCTAAATATATATCATGCAACAGGATCTTGTTTACATTTTAAGAAGAAGAAACAGCCTTTATTGTCTCACAGATGGGAAATTATGTTTTTGGGGGGTTTTTTCCTTAAAAAAACAGGATTTCTTTTACATTTAAGCACTTCTGTTATGGAGAATAAAAAGCCCTGTTGGAACTGGTTCTCACAGTTATCTGCTATTAAACTTCAGCTTTGGTATTTGCTATTTTGCAAATACCAAATGGTCTTAAAGCTCAAGATGGTCAGATAGACATAAGCTCAGTGCTGTAATGTGACCTCTAAATTAGTTATGGTGGCTATTAAATATCTCAACAGATATAATTTAGGATTTTAGGCAACCTTTGCGTATTAAATCAGTGTTTTAGGGCTATTTTAGAGCCTCATGGATCTAGTTTGTTGCTGCCCATCTTGGACAAGACACTTTAACTTTTCCTGGTTGAAAATCAGATATATGAAAAAAAAAAATGAAATGTGCAATTAATAACTGTGCTGTGATGTGTTGTTTGTTTTTTCAGATTCTGTGCAGAAACTTCCCAAGTGGAACTTCTGGAAGTTTCTGGTGAATCCAGAAGGGAAAGTGGTCAAATTCTGGCGAACAGACGAGCCCACTGAAAGCATCAGAGAAGAGGTCACAATGATGGTGCGGGAAATCATCCTCAAGAAACGAGTGGAGCTATAATGCCCCTTAGTGATGGATACTGGACATAGCACAGCTGTATGCCGGCGCTCCCTGTGCTCATGGAGCCAGGAGGGACTGAACTGTTGACAGTGAGGGTTGCTGGGAGGGTTGCTGCTCCAGAAAGATGCAGGATGAAAATATCAGGCATATAAAGGCAATCAGTCATGCTATACAGGTCAGAGTGAGTGTGTGTGTGTGAGTGTGTGTGTTCTGGGGTTAATGATGAGCATTCCTTGTAATGACTGTGGCTGCAGTAGTTGTGTTGCTTTTCAGATGTTGGCATTTTAAAATGTTCAGCTTGCCTTCTCGTCATCTCTTTCCAGTGTTTACATTAAAATCTTTGATTTTTTTTTTTTTTTAAAGATGAAGCAAAATAATTGAGCCTATTTTGACTGATTTGAGCAGAAAACTATGCAACATCTATCCACCAATAAAATGCTCTTATTACTATTTGATGTAACTAGTGACGTGAGGACTTTTCATTTAGGTTTCTTCTGGATTTATTGTGAGTATCAACTGAATAATTTTAATCTCATTAGAGGTGTTAGAGTATTGATGTTAAGGCCATATTCATACATTTGATGCCATAGAATGCTTCTCAGTCTGTATATTTGAAATAGTGAACGGCTACAAGAAAAATTACATAAAATAGACACAGAATCTGAATTGTATCCAGTGAAGAGCGACTGCAGACGCTGCTGCTGCTGCTGGGGATTAAATGGACAGTTGGAGGGCAGCAGCAGGTAAGCTGGCACATGAAGAATCAACCAGCTAACAAGACACTGCCTTCCAGCCGCTCACAATTCAACAACTTCACTTTCGTCTATATTTTCTCTAAACTGTTTTTATTTTCAGTGATACCAGAACTATTGAAAGTTAGACAAACTCGACTTTAAAATAAATACTTTCTTTGCAGAGTGGGCAAACATTTAAAAGTCATATTGGGTGGCTATTGAGCCGTTTGGGGTGCTTGTGTCAGTATCTTACCTGCCAGGTGCATGAGGCGCATGAGCACCAGAGTGAAATGTAACCGTTAAGGTAGCAGAGCAGTGTGAGCTGGCCAAAGAAACGTCAGCTAACATTACACTGCCTCCCAACCAGCCACAACTCTGAGGCCTTCTGCATATGTCAATGCAAATGTGTGGATTTGACTGTGCTGTACTGATGTTGAGCTGCTCACTATTTATCAGTATGCAAAGCGTAGGATATTCTCCCAGCCTTTTCTCAGCTGACTTCTTATTTGCAGGTGAGTGAAGCGGCATATGCGGCAGTGTCTGCGAACATGTTTAAAGTGAAGAGCAGTGAGGAGTGCAGCTGACAGCTGTCAGTCAGATATCACAGCCAGCAGCAGTACACTGCCACTCTGCCACCACGAGATCTAAAGCAGGAAGGAAGGGCAGCAGCCAGCACACACACATGTTGGAACCTTTTGATAGCTTTAATGCCAATTTTTCCTTCATTGCCCCCGTCTTACCTTGAAGGGAAAGTGTCGCTTTCTTACAGAATCTCTCAGCATTCTCCTAATCATGAAAAAAACAAAAACAAGCTCAGCTCATCATCACCTAAAACTAGTTTCTAACATCTTAGTGTATGCTTCCAAGTAATTATTCACTAAGTTGACTATTTTACAAGTATACTGCAAACAATATCAGTAATTAGTGTAAATTCTTTTTCTATATCACTATACATAACATATTGCTATGCTGTGCTCAGAGGAAACCAAAGAGGAAGAGTGCCTATGTTTATAGTTTGAGTTGCCTGGAAGCAGCACCAGCAACCGACCCTAAGTAATGACATCTCTTGATTAGTTCTTCTGAATCTATTTTAATAGACCACAACTATTTTAGAACCTACTCACCCATTTGTTTGATTCTCCACTCCCGTGTTTCAAGCGCATCTTCCCTTCCGTTTATGTGAGCAGGCCTCAGTCATCATTTTTCCCCTCTGAGCCCAAGTGAGGACTGTAACCAGGTCATGCCCGGTGCACCTGTCGTCTCCTCTCCTGCTCTCCTAAATACTCTCGCTGGGCGGACAGCGGAGCGGGAAGCAGCGTCCCCTGCTTTGCTATTGGCAGTTAAGTCCACTTTTTCCTGTTTTTAATTAACTAGCCTATAGACTTACTCCTATTCACAGATCCCCTTCGCGTGCTGGTTTCTAATGGAAACAAATAGACAAAAGAAGGAAAAAAAAAAGAGCAACGCGGTAATGTTACCAAGGTGGAGGCGCCAGCGTTTTATCAGCTGATGGCCTAATTCAGACAAGGACAAACTACTTCACCTTTATTTCTTTAGGGTGGTGTCGGTTTACACACTTAATCACACGGTTTGGACACGCAGACTTTCATTCCGCTAGTTATGTTAGTGAAGAAAATGTCATTTTAAATATATAGGCTAATGATGATTATGAGTTATAGTTAGGAAGGAGGTAGGTGCAGTGTAGCGCCTGTAAACCACACGCGAATCAAACGGGAAAATATACTGAAAATTGTATTTTAAGTCATTCATAAATCACAATTCATAAAAAAATAAAATGCAAGAGTAACTGAACTGCAAATCTAAAATGTTTTACCTGTTGAGAAGTAAAGTTAAATTACTTTTTTTTTTTTAAAAGGCCTCCCCTTTTTTGCAAAATTGTATTTAGTTGTTTCAGATGTATTGTAAAATATTTTTAAAGAATTCAAACATCTTCAGCAAATAGTGCAAATAAAAAGCCCTACTAACAAACACCCCAGTAAATTCCGAATTACTGATTTGACTTTATGCGTGGTCATAAAGGTGTAACAGCTCCTCGGGTGGGCTGTCATCAGTCACCGTGTTTTGCGGGTACAGGGCGGGTGTCGCGGGCCACAGCGTTTAATGAGGAGCTGCTCTGGCGCTAAGAGGGCTGAACGGCGCGAGCGGACGCACGTTCTCGCCACCTGCCACTTCCATATGCGCTCACACCTCGAGTGCGAGCCCGGAACTGCGCGACAGGTGCTCCATCATGCTGCCATAGAGCCCAAATAACACACATTAAAACGCTCACCTTTTAAGATAACCAAAAAAAACTTTTAATTGATCAGCACATCGGAAATAATCAACGACAAAGGGATCTGTGATTTTACTTCTAATCTTGAAAATTCACAAGGGAAATTTGCAATGTAGCCTAAATCCACCCAGTTCTCATTTACAAAATAAAAATGGTTAAACCATGTTTTTTCCCCCTTTTTTTAATGTAAGTTGTTTCAAATTTAAACAGTTTGTATTTAAACTTTTTAGCCTGTTGAGGCATAATATAGCCCTTTGCTCAATTAAGCTATTCCAGGTTTGTTTGTTTATTTGCGTTATGGATTAAATATGTATTAGCCTTCATTTGATAGGAGCCTGTGGCACCTCCGTGGCCTTTCAGGCTACCTCACTTTCCCTCCACTCTCCCGCTGGACTCCATCTGGTTTGCAGCCTCCTTCCCGTTTTGAGTTTAGTCACCTTAGAAACTCATTATGTCTGTATTTTCCTTTCCCCTCCCGCACTGTGCCCCGCAGTTTGGCGGTAGCTTAACCGGTCAAATGTGTCACAACCAGCTTAAACAAAGCTCTGCCCTGTGCGCCATGTTCTTAAGAGATCTGCTGGTAAACGACAAAAGCATTTGTTTGCAGTAAAAGTGGCTCAAGACCCGGCTGGGTGTCGCGCTAAGCTGATGTGTAGATTTGTGTTGTAATAGAGGGGCTGACGTTTGATATGGCACAAATATACTGAAGGTGTCTAAGTTTGTCTACTTTAAAAATAAAAATAAAAAGGGCAGTAGGATGGTTTATCTATCTATCTATTTATCTATCTATCTATCTATCTATCTATCTATCTATCTATCTATCTATCTATTTTCCCCTTTTCTCTCTCTTTTTGAACAAAATCAAGATGAACACGGCTCTGCTTTCATGTAATCAATAAAAGCAAAGTCACTGCAAACTTCACACTCCTCAATAATCTCATAGGTTTCTTTCTGTGAGTTAAAACATCACAACATTTCTGTTGCAGAAACTAAACTGGTTGAAAGCGGCTATTTTACACCAGTGCAATCATGAACAATGAAACAGACATATATGAGTATAATAGGGAGAAAAGTTGGATTTAAAAAAGAGCCCAGCGATCTTAAACTCAGAATATAAATTTGCTGTTAATCAGTTGCACAGATGCACCTAATGGCTGTGATGCAACTTTCCATGGTCCTAAATTAAAGAGTCAGGCCTGTGCCAATCAAATCTCCATGTTGCTATCAGGTTCTTCTTATCGCCATGTGTTCTTAAATCTGTTGTTCAGGAGCATCGGCACAGCAAACTGTCAGCCGCAGGTCTGCACTGCTGCCTTCACTGCTCTAAAATGAACAGGCCCTGGTTGTGGACGTTCATACAGGTGCCTGACCTGAGATTGGACATCGTTTTGTCTGCCAGCCAGGCTTCTACAGCTAAAGATTTCAGCAGTGGAGTGGAAGGAAGATGACGTGACAGATACTCAAAGGTCAGAATTTTAATTGAATGAACTTTATTTTCCCACTTGGGAAATTTGTCTTGGATAAACAGTGTAACGTCCTCTTTAAATAAGTTAGTCTCTTCTTCTTGCTTTTATTCCCTGCTTTGTTTTTTGTTTTGGTTTTTTTTTAATCAGGTTTTCTGATTTTCTATTTTTGGGTTATACAGCTATTGCATTAGCAGTCTGGTTCAAAAGAGTGATAAGTCAGGCAATACAGACAAAAAAATGTTTTTTAATTTTCCAAAAAGGATATAAAGAAGGATTTTGACTGCACTGCATCATTACTCAGTCCCCTGTTTGAGACCACACAGTTACTCAGACAGAAACAAAGCTCCTGCTTCTTAAAGTAGCTCATAGGGTTACATTTGCTTCACTGCTCAAACAAGTTCACAGTTTCATCCCATTTGACTAATTTAATTTTCACCAAAGCTCCCTTATGGTCATATAAAAAAAACTCAGCAGGCTATGTAAATATGTTGTGCACACTTTTTTTTTTTTTTTAACAGTTTTTAAAACACATTTATTTCCAAATGTGAAAAAAAATCATTGGCATTTTCCAGGACAGAAAACATATAGAGAGATGCAAACATAAACAGGCTCAGGTATGTAAACTGAAACACAATGTAAACAAAAGCTTGCGCAGAACTAGTTTCTTTGTTCAGTACCACTTCTCTGAATGATTAGCTTACAAGCTACCTGAGGAAGACATCACTGAATCATTTACAGATATCATAGGTCACACATTAACAGTTGCAGCCCACACATACACTTCCATCCAGCCTACAGACTTAGGGCACCTTCATACAACTAATTAGAACCACAGAGCATCTCCAACTTTACATGCCGAACTCTGATTTCAGCTTTGGTTGGGAACCCAGCGAAAGCGGTATCCACCTTCCTGAGTCCTCGAGGTAAAGGCATGTCCATGAGGAAAGACCTGAGTCCTTATGGTGCAGTGTTCTCTAACAGAGGTTCTAAAAGATGAGACACTCTCTCCGGCTTCTGCTGCATCCACAGTCATGGCGCTATCTTTAGCTATGGACGTCTGCAGGCCTGAGAATGCACCATACGTGCGTATAGTCTCTGATTCCTGTTGCAGTCTTGTTTCAGAAGCTCTGCTGTGAAGGACAGCATTGCAGCGTGTGCGAATGTCCCTCAACATGTCCTCCACTGAGTCAGAGGATTCTGTTTCATATCCTTCATCAAGTCGCTGTCGCTTACAGGGACTCAGTGAGGGTTCATCACCGCCACAAGGCATTACTGCTTCTCTTACATGTGAGTCTCTGACGGTCATCAATTTCTGAAAGAAAATGACCAAAGTTAAAGACCAATAATAAGGATTAGAGATTATTTATGACAATCCAAGCATAGTTATAGCCACGATGAATCTTAATTTGACTTCAGCTGTGAACTTACTTCAAGCACTGAGGCCAGGTGCTTTGCTCGACTAGCCAGCTGCCTGAGGTGAAGGTTCTTCTCCTCAAGAGAATCAATCTCTTCTTGTTGTCTGTGAAGGGACTCATGAAGCTGCAAAAACACAAAGCAAAATATGTTCAGCCATGTGATCAGCTTTAAGAATGCTTCCTTTTTTATGTAGGCATAACTAACTCCTGTGTTGATTTCCCACAGACTCTCCATTTTATCCCTTTTAAACCAGTTCTAACCAGTATAATGTCTGAGATATTATACTGTAGCAAGAAAATGGGGTTACATAACAAAGTAATGGTAATGTTTAACCATTGCCTAATTTCATAATTTAGATCCATCACAATCCAAATGACCTAAAACCCTACACTATCATTCACGCAGAAGTTATAAAGTCAAGCTCAAAAAGACTACAGGACAGTGTCCATGCTCTCAAGATTGCACCTGTTTGTTGACTGCTATGCTGTGTCCCAAAGCCCTTCCATGGCACTCTGCTGTCCTTTTCCAGGGATCTCCATCCTGGGCAGGTAGGTTGCCTGTTTCTGCAGATGAGTTAACCAGACTGTTTTCTGAAGAGAAGTCCCGCTGTGGGGTGAGTGGGGGTATAACACATCCTTGAAAAGGTATTAGTTCATCTGGAGTCAGACTGCTCTCCAGTGTGGTAGGAGAATCTGACAGAGAAGACAAACACCCAGAGATTTATCCAGTGTGTATTTTGAGGATCTCACTGGTGCACGATTTTGATTTTGATTATATTAATTATTATATTAAAGTAACAATAGCGATGGGCAGCACCCTGGCAGTTTAGAAGGTTTAGTTTTCTCACCTGCCATGAAATCCAGCCCATATTCTCCAAAGTCTTGGTCATTTGCATCCGATTGGTTTACCTGTGTAGGAATAAAACTGACCATCAGAACATATAGGTACTTCATATAAACAGTCATTTAAAAAAAAAAATCACAGCTGTGCTACCTGAAAATCCCACCAGGAAAAATCAAGACAATATGACGTTAAAGCAGAATATGTATTGGTTGTCATTTCAGTGAATGTCGTTATGAGCGCACGCTTGTCTGCGTCAGAGGCAGCTCGTGGAAAAAGGTTGGCCCAATTTGTAGCCTGCGTGTCATGAGTCTGCAATCACGCTCGTGCAGGATTCCAGCACGTCATGTCAAACATTAACAGAGTGATGAAGACCTGCAGATCTGCCACCATGTTGGCGTGGATTCAAACTTAGGCTGCATCATTTACATCGACATGTCACAAAATTGATGTCGAAGTGAGAGCGCGCGCAAGAGAGAGAGAGAGAGAGAGAGAGAGAGAGAGAGAGAGAGCATTTCTCATCTGACGTTTTTTTCCCCTCACCTGAGACCCGAGGGAGTCTCTCTCCTGTCTCGCGGCGGACGCACAATCTTCCAAATCATCCCATGTAATGGTTGAGAAAGCTGCAACACAGGAACAGTGAGATCCTGGAGTCTATTTGTGCGCTCATTCCGGCTTTGAGTTGAAGTTCAGCCATGGTGTCAGAGATGGGCTTACCTTGTTCAATGATACATGGAAGCTCAACATACACAGTGACTGGACTGCTGCTTCTTGGCACCAGCACTTTATCCTACAGGTAGAAAACACTTTAAACGTCTTTTCTACTCCACAGAAATAAATTGTGTGTAGTGGATGCAAAGGGGAATAAATCAAACCGTTTTGTTTGCGACACCTCTCTTCCAGTTTTGCCCCATTTGGTTGGGACAAATACGATCAAATTTTTTTCCGTCTATTTGCATGTCCGCGAGTTCAGCTCTGTCTGCAGAACTGAAGGGACACCATTTGATTTAGGGTTGATATAGTCGACGTTCTCCCGGTCTGTGTTTCTCTATACCGCGGTTTCATACTTGCGACCCAATCAAATGCACCTATTTGGTCTCCAGGGAGTAACAGCGTCCTCGGAGATTAAACTGGTGCAGAATAACGGTTTTCTGGTCTGAAGTGTAATACTGGTGCCGCGCGTAACGGCGCCATTAGGCTACAGCAGGTTCTCTTTGCTTCGGACCTTCCCATAGCATGCAGCCAAAATACTCCCTGCGCCACAGGGGCATGCTTGGCTTCTTTTTGACATATTTACAAATACTCAGAAATTGGCTTAGGCTCCTAGGTTATTGTAAGGTGTACATAAACAGGGTGTGGATACAATTGAGAGGCTGTGTAAGTTGATCATCATAAAATCGCCAAAATAGCTTATTTAATATTTATGCGTTATCATAATCATTTCATAATCGCTTAATAATTTGTAGAACAGCATTTTTATGACCAGAAAAGTCCGTGCGTAATTTGTACTCAACTGTGCGTAAAATATTTAGTCAGATTACAAAGCCCGTTATTTATGTTTATGTTTATGTTTATATTTATTGAGATCCCCATTAGCGTCAGCTGCATCAGCTATTAAAGTCTCTGATTCACACTTAAAGATCAGTGGAAAAGGAAAAGAGCAATTGCAGCTCAGTGAACACTTTGACAAATGTCTCTGTTAGTAAATAAACAAGAGTAAGTCTACTCAGACCTTAACGTTGAACGTTCTTGTGTCACTGTGTTAGCAGGGCGACCTTATAAAGCCCCTAAAATTGACCAAATTGCGTTGGCACAATTCGGTTTCGAATAATATAGCCAACGGTATGCAAAAATAGGTGGGTAAACTGACCTCCAGGCAAATAAGTACAATAGCCTATAAGCTATAAAAATCGGTGCATTGAGCAACGTACTATTACTCACAGTGCCTTAGGCTCACTTTTACAGCACTTTCATACCACATGTGGGGTGGTTTATTAGATTTATACCATCCAAAAAAAAACATGTGCGTTCTGTTGGAAGGGGTTTGCCATGCTGTCATCAGTCGTTTAATACTGCAGTGCTGTGAAAACAGAGACTGCTTATAGTTGACTGATTTATTTCAAAGGTCAAAATAATTAAGAGACCAGGACAAATGCATTTACACACCATTTTAATTAATTATAACAATCAGTTCATTACAACACATTTTTGAGATCCTTCATTAAAGAGTTTCCGAAAGTGACAAAACTCACAAACCTGCCGCAAATTTGTATACAGAAAAAAAAGAGTTTGCATTAGAATTAATTAAAGATAAAATAATATATTAATATACTTATTTTATATTTAGTAAACTAATATAAATAAATAAAAAGGAAATATACAACATTGTAAGCATCGTGTAGCTGTAAACAGCTGTCTATGAGGTATATAGGAGGCTTCTGAGCACCGCAAACCTTAAAATAGATCCTCACTTCTTTAAATTATAACAATATTACCCAAAAAAGAAGAGGGGAATCTGACATTCTGTTATCAAAATAGTGGCACTCATGTAGTCACATAGTAGACATCACTTCCAATGTCTCCAGGTTTAATGACACCAACAGCTTTAGGTTTTCTCTGCATTCCTGAACTAGACTCTGTCTCCATCTCTCATGATCTGCAGGCTGGAAGCGGTCCTTCACCACAAAAGAGTCTCCCTCATTAAGCTGAGAACTCTCAGCTGACTGAAAAGAAACTGACTGTGCGCATAGTTCATCCACCAAAGTGTCCCACTGATGTTCATGTGAATAGACGGTTTCATGCTCAGGAAGACCTCGTTCAGTTTTCAGTAACTCACCAGCTACTTTCAGTGCACAGCTAGCAGTCAGTGATGGTGGGTATTTGTTGAACGCATAGTCTGCGAGACTCAACTCGCAAACCTTTTGTGCAAGTTTGCCGCACTGCCTGGGCATTTTTGTGTCAGGAGTCATTCTTGAACATCTGTCATCACTTCTGTTCCCAGTCACTAGCTGGGCGGCCTCAATGCAGTCGGTGTAATAGTCCAGGAAAAAGGCCAACGTGGGTGCAGCGAGGCGGAAGTTAAGACGAAGCAGGACAAGACATTCCAGGTTGCAGAGCTGCTCTTTAGTGAACACATTACAGCACAATGACAAGAGATGACTAATTCGTGGTGAGCAAACCTCCACCTGCAGAGAACAAAGAAAGGGATAGTCGAACGATAGCCAAAATCACAAAGCATCTGCTTCACAAGCATGCCACACACAAAAAAGACAAACCTGTTTACTGGCTAGGAGAAGTGCAGTGACACCTAGGAGCTGAAAGCAGTCAGCACCCACAGGTGTGGACGCCAGGAACCTGTCCATGATGTTCACTGCCAGGCAGCAGCACTCAAAGGACAGACGGAAATGTTTGTGTACAGGGATAAGCCAGCTGACCAGCTTACACCGGGCCTCTGCAGTCAACTGCAAGTAAAACACAGTTACCACTATAAACAGCAAATTTGTAGAGAGCACTTAAAAAAGAAAAGTCATCATAAAGGTGGAGACGTTTAGTGAATCTTGGTTCTTGATGCGCTTGCCCTCTCTTAATGTACAACAAACATACATTTTCTTGCATACAGAACATATTATCAGTAACTGATTCTGAAATAGTCTTGAATTCTGAAACTCATGAGTTTCTTTAGTTAAACAATGGAACTAAATATTCTCGAGGATTTAACTCCTTTAAACACAAAGAGTGAATTACCAATTCATTTTACATTATATATATATATATATTTATTTATTTTAAGTAGGCAGATAAGTAGCCTAAAGAGTCAAAAAGTACAAATAGGTCTAACACATATTTTCATATTTTTATGGAGTTTTCCGTTGTCTTACTTGCGGCTGGTGCGCCAGGCTTTTACAGGGATGAAACTGCGCCTCTTTCTCCCTCTGGATCATAAACCCGATGTCTCCGTACTGACGGTACCAGCTGCAGAGCTGTCCTGCGAGAGTCTCTGGTTTGTCTGAACGGAGCGGTGACACGTCTTTCTGAGGAATCGGGGAGGATGCCAAATCCTCCTCAAAACCAGAGTCTGTCAGTTTGGACACGAGTTTCTGTTTTCTATTTCGAGCTGTTTTGCGCTGTTGAGCCAGCGTGAGCGCTTCTGCAGAAGAAGACGAGCCGTTCATGCGTCTCCTTTTGAGACCACTTTCGAAATCATGTTCATCGTTCACAAATGACACCATCTCCAGTCTGACTAGAGCCCGTCTGCACACAAGCTGCTGGTCCAGTGACTGCGTACTTAGGCTGCAGAGGACAGCGCGTCCACGGCAGCAGTCTCCTGGATGCTGGTTTCTGAATTTAGAGGGGAGTATTGTTTGACTACGTCAGTTTTCGCGGGGTCTTCCCCGCTCATGCATGACGCATTTCTACCGTTACCCTAGGCAACCGAAGCGAAACAATCACTGGCTCCATCTAATTAATTAGTCAGGACCATATGTTATACTTTTAGATCTATTACATTAGAGCGAAAGAAAAAGTCAATAGATCTCCTTAAAGGAGATTAAAATTTGAATCAAATCATGCTCTATAACGCATCAACAGATTTTACTCGTAAAAGGTCTAAAAAAAGCACACTTTGTACTTATTGAACGCGCTTTAACTGTAAGAAAAACGATTACATTTACTTAGGCTTGATATTTTATAGAATATCTCACCTGAAATTACAGAAAATTAATACCTCAAATGTTCACATGTGAAATCGTTTACATGTGATAAATTTAAATGTATTCTTCATTTTCATATAATCACAGAAACAACAGCAACAACGATAATAATAATAATAATAATAATAATAATAATACAGCAGTTGTTTTATTCATTATAATTTCAAACATTTGGCCATACCAGCTCACTTCATAGCAAATTATAAAATAAAATATATATGAAACGATGTGTATAAAGAATTTAAATACTATAAACAATGCATAAAGACAAACAAAGAAAAAATGGCAAACATCTCGTAAACTGGCATGCGTTTTCTATAAATTTTAGAGGCTGAAAGTAACAAATCTGTGTAAATCTGCTTAGAAAAAAAATTAAAACATAAATACATTGTATTAAAAAGGCGAAAAGGGTATAAACTTTATTTACATTCATATTTTTCCCGGTGTTAATCATCTGTTTGGGTTTGCACTTTTCTTTTTCTTTGTGTTTTTTTTTTTTTGCGTGTGTCTGTGCGTGTGTGCGCGCGCGCGGTGGGCGGAACATGGACTTTGACGATTAGAAGATAAAAGGCTCCTGTGTCACCTTTCAAACTCTAGTCCAAGACAAGAGAGCATGCCAAGTCAGACCTGAACAAGGCTTCAGCCATGTCCTCTGTGTATTTGCAAAAGGTATTTTGGTGAATTTAACAATATTTGTGGATAGTTACCGCTGGCGTGTGACTAATGGCTGCCTTTGCCTCAGCTGTAGGTTGGACAGCTTGATAAAAACTGCAAGAAACAGCGACGATAGCCGCTGCTACAGTAGCTGTTAACCTCAAGTGCTTGTGCTAGCAAGCTAAGTATGTGTAGCTAACGTTAGCATTGCTGTAACTATGCTGCTGTGCTCTTTAACTTTATATGTGGTAACAAACACTTATTTATTGACGAGCTGTGAGGTACAGAGATGGTAAAATTATAAACAGTCAACTCGGGGAAGCGGAAGAAGTAACATTAGAGCCAAATAATAACGCTGGAGAAGCTAGTAAGCTAGCTAACGTTCACACCGTGCCTTAATCTCACAGTCGCGTAGTTTGGATTAGGGTACAACCTTTTATGTTTGTGCGTAAACTGTTTCAACTAACAGCGGTTATGTCACTATTACTAGTATTAGTACCAGTAATAGTGAATTATAAATCAGCACTGTTAACGTTAGTTATCAAATGGGTAAGATTTTATTTAGTGCTGTCAGCGTTTAGAGCCAATAATAAAAGACGATAAACCCGAGTTTGCAGAGGTCAGCCAGTTACCATTTTTATTGGCTCACCATGTTCAAGCAGGTGCTGAGCTGAAAAATGCAGCAGCGCCTATGTCTTATAAAGTTGCGCAACAGTCTGGTTGGGATTATATGACAAAATAACGTAAAAAGGTTAAAATTAAGGTAATTAGCTGAATCCTAAGAATAGAGCGATCTGAGTTCGGTATGTCCTCTTATAAACGCATATTGTGTGGATGTTTTTGTAAAGGAGTTACTTGTCACCGTGTTCTGGTTGGTGGCTGAGGGTGGGGAATCATAACACCAAGTTGTAATCTTGTGCTTATCTTGTTTTTTTTTACTGTTCTACTGTTTTATGTACCTGGGAAGGGCCCTCTTTTTACCTGCGCTGGTCCTGTTGGGGACTGCTCTCTACACTATTTAACAAAAACCATGGCAAGGCAGCATCTGAGTACAAATAGCAATTTAGGTGGTTGGCAGATTACATTTGTGGAATGTCAAATCTCTGAACCATGTAGTGAAGCGTAAAAAAAGTACTCTCGCATCTGGACCAACTCCATGCAGACCGCTTTCCTCCAAGAGACCCACCTCAATACATTTGGGCACCCTAAACTTCGAGGGAGGTGGCTG
>VUQJ01013791.1:2993-13507 GCA_015108635.1 Andinoacara biseriatus
GCAAAAAAAGTGCATCTACAAATTATAGAGCAATTTCAGAATAATGTTCTTCAATGTAAAAATTTGAAGATTTTGAATATCTCATCATCTAAAGTATATACTATCAAAAGTTGCATGTCTCTGTGCACAAGGAACAAGATCTTTGGGGCCCTCAGGCATCACTGCATTAAAAACAGGCATGATTCTGTTGTGGAAATCACTGCATGGGCTCAGGAACACTTTCAGAAATCATTGTGCCATCCACAAATGCAAGGTTAACACTGTATCGTGCAAAGAAGAAGTCATATTTGATCCAGAAACGCTGCTGTCTTCTCTGGGCCAAAGCTCATTTAAAATGGATTGAGGCAAAGTGGAAAACTGTTCTGTGGTCAGATGAATCGAAGTGTGAAATTCTTTTTGGAAAACATGGATGCCGAGTCTTCCAGACTAAAGGGAGGAGAGTCCATCCAGCTTGATATCAGCGCTCAGTTCAAGAATCTGAATCTCTGATGGGATAAGGTGCATTAGTGCCTATGGAATTGGCAGCTTGCACAGCTGGAATGTGACCATCAGTGCTGAAAGGTACATACAGGTTTTTGAGCACCATATGCTCCCATGGGGATGACATCTTTTTCTGGGAAAACCTTAATATTTCAGGAAGACAATGCAAACTGCATGCTGGAGCTATTACAACAGCATGGCTTCATAGAGCCACTTCATAGAGGAGCCCAGGTGCTGAACTGGCCCACCTGCAGGCAAGACTTTTCCACAAGTTAAAACATTTTATGTATCTTAGGAAACAAAATGACAAAGAATACTTTGGACTGTTGAGCAGCTAAAATCCTGTATCAGACACGAGCGGTCCAGCAGCAGGTCTCCTCAGTTCCCAAACATTTATGTCCTGTTGCCAAAAGAAGAGAGAATGCTACAAAGTGGTAATCATGGCCCTGCCACAACTTTTTTTTTAAATGAGTTGCTGCAATCAAATTCAAAATGACCTTTTTTTTTATGTAAATTTTCTCACTTTAAACATTTGATATATCTTCTGTATTCTACTGCAAATGAAATATGTTTATGATATTTGCAAATCATTGCATTCTGTTATTTGCATTTTCCACAATGCCCCAACTTTTTTGAAACCGTGGGCTGTAACCATTTTGGAATACACATATTTAAGCTACATTACACATATACACTTGCCATATGCAGATTGGATCACTCACTTTGTAATGTATCCCATCAGGTTAACTGTGGCAGGGTTAAATAATATAGTACTCTAAGCTTGTCTGATTTATTCAGAAATAAATCCATCACTGTAAATGAGTAATGGATAATTAAAAAAAAACAAAAAAAACCCAACCTGCCATTTAGTACAAGCCAGCATACACAGAATAATTTAATTTTATAGAATAATTTTCTCCTTTGATAAGATAATATATCAGTGTAAATTGGTAAAGCCTGTTTGAAGGCTTTAGCATGCAGGTTATTTAAAGTAATACCTAATTTGATACATTTTTATACAACCTCACATATGATTTATGTAAGTGTATCCTTTATGAGCCATTTAGTAACTGTTAATCACATGTTTATGCATTTTAATCTATATACTTTATGCTAACCTATATTTTGTCACAAATGTAATTACCTATTTAACTGCTAAAATATAAAAGCTAAATTATTCAGTCTGTTTATGTATAAAGAAATACACTGTTGATGACCTGTAATTACTACACCATTCTAAATAATACAACCCCAACAGAATGTTGAATCACTGAATATTTAGATAAGTCCTACCTTGGTAACATGTATATGAACTGCACCATAAGTTATTGCCGACACACTTAGTCATTAGTTTCAAATTATAGCTTCTTTATGAGTAAACAAATTAACAATTTGACATAAATTAAAAGGTTAATTATTAATACGCATTTCCTCGTCCCATTTATTGGGTTTAAATGGATCTGTAATTTGAGGTTAATGTCAGGTTAACAGGCATAATTCATGGTATGGCAAAATGACTGAATTTTATGCCCCTGCTTTGCCAAGTATGTGAGCAATTTCTCAGTACATCAAATCGTACAAAAAGTTCAGATTAAAGCTTTAACTTAAGTGCCCTGAATTATGCATAACAGAACATCAATAAGTTCATACACATATCTGCATACTCACCAAAACAGAGCAATTATTCTGCCAAATTTAATTTGCAACAAAAGTGTCTGTGCAAATATATCTAACCTGATGAGTAATACAGACACATACACATGCAGACGGCAACATGAGTCACAACTTTTCTCTGCAAATTTTACTCAAGCTAATTTCTAGCAGCACTGGGATGACGATTAATGAAAGCAACACGCTGAACATGTTACATCAATGTAGTGATGTTAATCCCTGCTAAATGTTTAGTACAGGGAAATATGGCACTCCCGCATTACTAAAGACACCCAACAACATAACATCTCAATACACTGATACCAGAGTAAGAAAAACAGATTAACAGATCATTTCCCGATTACATTTGACACTTGCACCTTTTTCTCTCTCTTTCTTTCTCTCTGGCACATCTAAAAATGTATTCATTCCACAGCTCCAGCAATAAGCATCAGCTCTGGCCACAAACGCAGACATTTCATTTTCTCCTAATTGCTTTTGTGCACTGAATTAGTTAGTAGTTTTTAAGCGTGCTGTGGCGGAGTGCATTTATATTCTGAATATCACATTAAATTTTTTTTCCCCCTCATCGAGTGGATTAAAAACAACTGTGGCGAACGACGTTGGGGCTCAGTGCACCACATGGAGGCATAATCAGACTCTTGAGTGAAACACCGTGTTTGTGCTTGATGGAGCAGTCCTGTTTTCTAAGTGCTATGGTTAGTATTTATGTGTGTGTGCATGTGTGTGTGTGTGTACCTCTCTAAATGAATCCCAGCCCAAGTGGTTGTTGAAATATAAATGCATGGTGTAACTGCCATGCTATCCTTCTTGCAGTGCTTCTACAGTCACAGTCTTATTGCATTGAGCTGTGACCAGGGAATTTGGGGGAAATGGGTTTGCTTCAAAAACCATTTTTACTGCCACTAATTGTCTGTCATCCCAAGCTGATGGGCAGTAGGACACTGACAGACAGTGCTGATCATTCACAAAGGAATTACACAAAAATTAGCCCATTAAATGCCTGAGAAAAGTGAAAGCTATAGAAAAGTGTGCATGGCAAAGTAGCAGCCTTCTCAGTACTGATAACAATATAATTTTGTTAATACTGTATATCCATAAGAGGCATTTTTGTGAGATTAATCTGTCCACTCAGTTTATGAAATCATTGTTGTCTTGTTTTTTGATAGCCCCTGATGAAAATGACAAAATAAAGCACCAAACTTTTTTCTCCCACTTCCTCGATACTAAGTGCATTTAATTTAAAATTAGAGTGATGCTCACTTAGAGTGATTTGAATGGCCGCTGTGTTCAATTTAAACACATAAACAAAATAAACACACTAATAAAACTCACCACTCTTACATTTTCTTTCCTTATTTCCTCGGAGGCAATGAGTTTGCATACTTTTTTCCAAGTAAAGCCAAATTAATCTATTTTCCAAAGCTGAGGGAAGTTCAAGCTACTTGAGACAACATCCGGGAACTACAGCTGTTATTATTCTGTTTCTCATAGCTGTCAAATGTGAATTATAAAGAAATGGCTAGTAACTCGATTAGCAATAATTATACGTTTCTAGAAATTGTCCAATCATTCCTGTCCACTATTTCCACCTAATTTCAGTGAAAGGAAACAGAGGACTGCATATGGCATTCAAATTAACTCCAAAGCCCCAAAGTCAGTGTTATATTTACACTTGCTGACGCATGGTGAGCACTGGCTGACACTGAGGCACCTGCTGCGTTGGCGTGGGGCCTGGCTAAGGTGTGAGAGCAATACTGAACAAAAGGATAATGCAGAATGGAAAACACCTGTCTGGCTTGCCTACACAGGCTGCAGGAGGCTGAGTCGACACTGAGAGGCTCTCGGGTAAGTTTCTGAAAATACTGCATCAAGATAATGATAGTCGGTTGTCCGCTACGTGTGAAAAATGTGTTATATTTGCCATCAGTATCATGATTATTTCCCTTTGCGAACGCATGGAAGTTGAACTTTAGAGTGGGTTTCTTCTGCGCTTTCTAACTTTCTCTCTCTCTCTTTTTAAGTCTTTTTATTTCTCAGTCTCTATCTCTGTGTCTGTTTCTTTTATCTCTCTCTCTCTCTGTGTAGTGGTGTACTCATGCTGAGACAGGAGCAATGTGTTTCTCTTCTTCTTCGAGGATCTGTTGGCGAGGCAGGTCAGCTGGCTCAGTCCAATCCAGATCCTGAAAGCACAGGGGCTCTTTAAACCTCGACGCAGGCCGGGATGACAGGCCACCCTCCCTTTTGTCTGATGTGAGAGTAAGACTGTTGCTGTTGTTTCAACTGCATTGCAGTCATCCTGAATACATCCATATTTCACTGGGGGAAAGATGATAGATCGGAGAAAAGGCAGCTTAGGACAATGCCAGAACTAATAAGAAATGGGAAAAGATGAGGCAAGGAAATATAATAAATATGTAATAAAAAGTAACAACAAAGAAAGAAGACAAAAGTTTTCAACATGTCTCCCCCATCCATGAGTTATTAGCAAGGCTCAATTTGTCTGAACCGGTATTAGACACAGAAGGTCACATAAAGGACAAAGCCACATGTTGCTCCAATCAACTCTAATCAATCCTCACAAATGAAATAATATGAGAACAAAAAGATCTCTACCACTCATTTATTCACTTCTCACATTTAATGAGACTCATCCTGGACTTGTCTATTTCACTCTTCATGACATTCAGTATGCAGCACAGATTGCATTCCTGCAGTCTGTCAGCTGAGCAGACAGCAGGCAGTAACTTGCAGTATTTCTGAAAACTGAACTGCAGCAGATATCTCATTTTTCATGACACCCACTGGAAGGGAATTAAATAAGATAGACCTGAAATCGCCAGACAGTTGACCTATAAATCTACAAGTGGGCCACACGGGGCAAGAGGAAAGGACAGAGAGACACAGATGAAAGAAATGTGACTTAGTGAGCTTTGATCAAAAGCGAAATCCTAAGAGATGGGTGGAAAAAATAGAAAGAGACAAAGGAGAGAAAAAAAGAGAGACACATTGGCGTATTATGTGCTTTCTCCCGTCAGCTGTCAGGCAGGACAAACACACCCAGACAGTGAGACAGAACACCAGGGTGTGTCCTCTTCGGCCCACTTTCAGTTCCTGTGAATGTCTGGTTGGCCTGGCCCTAATCCTCTCTCTCTCTCTGAGACTGACACCATTGCTGTCCCCCTATGCAAACTGGACACACACACCCCCCCCGTGTACTTTTACATGATAACAGGTTAAAGGAGGGCGTGTAAAAAAATGATTTTCCATGCGGATAAAACGCTTTCATTTTTTTTTTCCACAATAACTGCAGAGATCTGCTGCAGCCGGGAGCCGTGGATAGATGAGGCAAAGTGAGAGAGACAAAGTAAAGAGTGGCGGCGTAAATGCATTATGGAACAAGTGGTGTTTTAATGCTGTGATGCTGTGGGTTAAAATGGTCCGCGAGATGCAAATAACACTGAGCTTATCAAGGAATGTGATTAAAAAGCGAGTGCTGGGACACACAGTGTTTAACCCACATAACGTATCTCCAGTGATTTCCACTGAGAAAGTCCCTCTTATCTGCTAATAGACCTTAGTAATCCCTCAAACACGCATGTACTGAACACTGGCAGCTTCTAATGAATGAGAGACTAGTTTGCTAGAAATCAGTAGCTGCCTTATACTGTGTGCAACAACGTATAGACAATCCACCAATCACTATAGCACATTTACTATGAATAACCCTGAGAAAACCAGAAATATAAAGATCAGCAAACAGCCTGTTAAACCCAATGCTGAAAAACTTAAAATACATAAATCCCTACCTATAGTACTGCAAACTTGAATCTGATTTAACTGAATTAAAGAAGACATTACCTCTGCTGCTTAGTAGAGGTAACGACTTGCCCTCAACATAAAACTCTGACTTGCAAAATGGCAATATTATCAAAGATGAATCATGCAAGCCTTGATGCTAATCACTGAGAGCAAATATTACCGCCTACATTTAAACAAATAGTATCCTCATGAGCTTAAAAAATAGCAAACACTAAAAGCCACATAAACACAAAAGTGTTGATGAAGTGTAAATTCTATTTTGTGTTTTAAATTACAATCTTAAGCCAGTGTTTGTTAGATTTTGTAATCAGTCACTTTTTTTTTAATAAGTAATGTGGAGACGAAGTGAGAAAGAGCTGGCTCCAGGGGATTTGGGCACCAAATCTGAGTGCAGAGAGATTATAGAGAACCAGTAGTGGAGATCAGCAGTGTGACCATATCCAGAAAATTAGATTAACTGAATTAGAGGGATTAGATTCACTACAGCTGGAATGGACCTGATGCCTCTAAGAAAAGAGGACGATATAGTAAGAGCACAAGAGTGGAAGTGAACGGGGAAAGAAGGATAACCAGAAGAGTGAGATATAAAGAACTTTCTTTGGGAGTTGGTGGAAAAGTCATATTGCGGTAGAGGAACAGGAGGAGGAGACAGCTCAGCAGATTTAGGTATCCTGGGTAACTTTTAGGGGCTGGCACTGAAGTATCTGACGCTGCCTCGGCTGGTGTGCGCTCCTAAAAGTTAATTTGGGTTCTTAAGCTCCACAGGACTGAACTGAAGCTGCAGTGCCCCTCAGTGGTTGAATATGGGGATATACTTAGTATCTTAGTAGAGATGGTCAGGAAAAGGAGGCACGAGAGTATGAAAAGGACAAGAAAATTTAAAGAAAAGCTACATTACTATGCTAAGAGATGATTCTTTTCCTTTGAAAGGACAAATCATATTATTTTACATGAATGAATGGAAATATGAGATAGGGAACATGTTTTTGATGTAACTGGACCAAAAAAAAATCAATACTGACTTCTCAGAATATTGATATTCAGGTCTCTGAGTGGAAACTTGACCCTTGCACCTCCTCTAGGCTCACTTTCAAGGCTTTACAAAATGTTGCCTATGACAAGCAGCTTCAGCCAATCACAAGAACCTGTGATTGGCTGAAGCTGCACCCAATGGTGCAACTGATCAAGCAGAGGATTTCCACCTGGTTTTGAATCCTACGTAAAGCTAGATGTCACCACTTATTTAAGGGATATGAAGCATGGATTCCAGCTTATTTTATCTCCGTGAGAATAAGATGACACATATTAAAGGAAATGTACCGATATTAAACTTGACCCCTATTTGTTCAGAGAGCCAAATGATAAGGAGCCATTATCATCCTATTATTCTAGCTAAACCTAATTTGATTTATGAATAACGGGTTAGGTGACTGTGCCTCTTCATCTATGCATGTGGGAGAGAAAGACAGGGCTCTAAGCAGGGGAGATGACACTTAAATCAGTGTGATTAATTCATGTTAATTGCTGCCCTCTGGCATCAGTGCCACGGTTGTCGTTACTTTGCTGATACACGCGGTTTTGGGTGTCGCCTCTTTGTCCAGAAGATAAATCTCCTAAGTCGATAAGGAGAAAGATACAAGCTCTTGCTGATTCACAACCCCACACTGCAGTCACACACACACACACACACACACACACACACAATCACCTTTGCTTCCCCTAGTCCTCTGGTGGAATTTAGAGAATATCAGCAAGGCTGTAGTGATGTATCATAAACAAACACAAAATAACAGAATGTTATGAATTCTCCCTTCTGCATATTCCACCGTAATTTAGTGGCTTCACGCTGCAAGCCCTGCCAAACTGTAGGGCGTTGTCTGCATACTGATGTCCTGTTTGCTCTCAGGAGGGGGCTCACAAGATGCAACGCCTCCCTAGATTGTAAGAGCAGGGCTATTCTTCACAGAGAAAACGGAGATATCAAAGCACCTGTGAATCGACTTTTGCTCTTCTGAAGAAGCAAATCTTGATAACAGAGGATTCAGGCAAAGAAAAAGTGAGGTTTTCCATATCTTAAGTGATGCATGCACCCGCCTTTCAAAGCATACTCAGCACCTGTCAAAACTTTTTCTACTCTGATCATAGATGAGACTAAACACAATCAAACTGATGTGTAAGTATGATTAATGGCCCACAGTCTCTCAACGATTCTGTGGTACGTGTTTTGCATGTAAACATTATTCCAAACTGTCATACAGATGCAGATTAACTTAAGAACATGATCCATTTTTTAACAGGGTTTGCAATATTTACATGATTTAAGAGAGCTAAGAGGTAGTTTAGCATATATCATTTGTTTTTCTTGTTAGTATATCATCACATATCCATGCTATTTATCCTGAATTAATTAAATGGTGAATGGCAAATCTAATTAACTAAAGTTCAAATGTGCTTATTCTAAAATGTGCACAGTTTTGGTCATGAAACAGCTGCATATTGTCCCCTAAAATCGAAATACCCCAACAGGAGCTGATTCACTCGTGATCACGTGAACACGTGATCGCCACATTCCTATGATAGAGCAGGTGAGTGCCCCCAAAGCAGGAAAACACTGCATGTCACGACTTGTTTAAAGCCAATCCGTTTCTTCAGTCAATTCAATATTGTAACAGCTGGATACACTAGAAAAGAGGGCTGCTGAATCAATAATGATGCCACATACTATACCATGAGATCCCTGAAGGGTTTTTATATTTGCACAAAAACACTAAAGCAAGTACAAAATAAATGATTTTTTTTCTATATGTTATGCACATGGTCACACTACCATTTACTTTCTGTCTTTCACAAAAACATTAAATATCCTAATGTTTTGTACCTTGCATACACTGCATTGTGAAGACAAACAGCATGAAAAGGTCCGCAAGGAAGTGGGTCACTGCAGATCTTTTCCTCTCACTCCCATTTGTCTTCTGAAGCTCATTTATGCAGGGCTGTAGGTGATATTTTTACTCAGAAGACACGTGTTTCATGTCTATCCATTCAGCTCAAAAATATCTCTTTGAGTTTATTAATAAACACAACAAACTATATTAAGTGTCTTTTGCTAGACTAATGCAGAATTTGACTTAAGACTACACAAACCCAAGCATTAAGCAATCCACGAACCGTAAGTAGTAAAGTGAGGACAAACTGACTAACAATAAAAGGACTGATATTGGAAAAGCGGGTACGGGGTGGCTGAGGTGAATGCATATCCGCATAATGAATGATGATTCCAGCACAGCTGACATTGCACTCCACAGGAACTCAGAGGCAGAGAGGAGAATTGGGAGGATAGGCTGCTTGATTTAGAGCAAGCAGCTGTTGTGCACTTTACCTCGCTACACATCTGCCAAGTCACTGTAGGCAGGCACTGAAGTGACCCAAGCTGCACCAGTCTCTGCCTCTTCCTTACATAAAATCCAAATTCTGCCAATTAACATAATCTTTATTCTCACACTTTTACTCCCCAGTCAAACAGGACATGCAGTACTGCAGTTAATTGCATGTGACAAGGAGCACTAATAATTAACAGGTCCATACAGCAGTAGTGATGCTAGTGTAGGTGTGAACTCCCTCCTCTCCATCAGATGTGCTGACGCTGTCTGAGAGATGAAGCTCCTTCTTGTTGGAGACATGTGACTACAAATATCTCAGCTCAGCCGAGGTAAAACAGTGTATTCTGACTGACTGCTTCATTGCATTAAGATCAGGCAGTCCTCTTATTTTGCTGCTATTTAACCTTTTATCTATTTTTAGCTGCCTCGCCGCATGTGTCTGTTCTCATAGCTTAGTGCTAAAAGTAAGCGATACCAATTGGTATTTCCTCATCTGTACACTTGAACTGGACAGACACAGAGCAGGGCATAAATCGGTGACGTCAGATGAGATAATGAATAAGTCTGAAACAGCATGAAAGGAGGAGCTGGGGTGGAGAGGGGTTGCAAAGCAGCTTGCATGTGCACAACAACGGTGTGCAAGAAAAACAATGCAAATATAATCTATCATCCCTCCTCTAAAGGGAAAACCCCCCACAAATTTGTATTAGATAAAGTTTTGTCAAATAACATTACTTCTAAGCTTAATTCATTTTTTTAAATAACGGATTTTGAATTTTCTTGCATTTCTATAGACACTGATAAAGTCAGTAGATTATTGTTATTGCCAAGTAAACGCTAACCAAAGATAAGTTTGCGTTCAAATGAATTTCTCATTTTAATTATACTAATTAACCCAGGCAAGCAATGCAAATGTTTTTTAATGGCACTTTCCTTTGGTGTAGCCAATTTATAAAAGTCCTTTCCAGACATATTTCTCTGGATTTCGCATTCCCGAATACCTTACTGTTGTTAAACTTTAACTTTGAGGTAAATTACTGAATTGCAGTGAATCGTTGCAGAGATTTCTATGTGATAATGAGAAGTAGAAGTGCAGTCTCAATTCATTCATCCTTCCAACCTCTGGGTGTAAGGTGTAATTACTCCAGTGCAGCTATGGGG
>VUQJ01013791.1:23540-34290 GCA_015108635.1 Andinoacara biseriatus
CTAAAAAAAAGGGGGAAAAAAAAAAAAAAAAAGAGAGAGAGAAAAAAAGGCAAACTGTTTGCTGGCAAAATATTCCAGAAAAACAAAAACCATGAGCAAAGGCAAACATAACAAGGAAGTGGGGAAAAAAATAATTCAAAGTCAACCCTTCCTTTTCCACTTTGTCTGTAAGCAGTAGATTACAGACTGCACTGCAGCAAGGCTAAGAAAATAATCTGATAGTTATCAACATGTCAGATACACTTCACAAGATGCTGACAGCCAAGTCACATTTACTGTAACAGTACATGCGATTGATAAGACTGGACACAAAAGATCCATGCTGGAGTGGCTTTAAATATTTCTGGCTGTCAGGATAAAGCTGTAGGGTATATGTGCAGGTGCTTTAAGGGAGAGAATGGTAATAATTTCTGTTATGCATTAGCATGCACATAACACTAGTGAGTTAAAATGAAATTCTCTTTATCATCCAGATATTATGAAGGAGTCTGGTGTATTCATGCAAATACTGTCAAGGATGCCGGTAAGTGCACCCAATCCTATTCAACGAGTTTTATCTGTATCCACAGTACCTTGACTCTGAAGTACACAATAGCTTATTTTCACCTTGTTTAGAGCTTCTTATTTTTTCTATTAGGTTAATCAAAGTCACAAAAAGAAAGCGAATACAGGGGAAAAAGTGTATGATATTACTGGATCTACTTAGTTTTACAGGCAGCTGCACGTCATAAAAGACAAAGACATGTTGAAATGAGCTAAATCGTTCTAGAACCTACAATTAAACTGAAAAAGAACTCAAAATAAAATTAAAAACTACTTTGACAATACAAAACTATAACTGTTATCAGTTATTCTGCTTTCCTGCTTTTAGAAATTACAACAGAGGTAAAGCGAGGTAAACAAGAATGTGTGCGGATACTAAAACACTATAAAACACATTTTTGCATTATAACTGATATCTTGTGATAACAGTTTATCCCAAACCACAAATGTATTAACAATTTTAAAGTTTTTTCTGATAAAAGGACACCTTTCAATTTATTATTTGATGAGAGAGACAGTTTTATGTTTATGTTTGTGGAAGTGAGAGAAAAAGAGAGAGGCTATGAAAACTTTCTGAAATGGGAAGGCAAAAAGCAAGTGTGAGCTAAATACAATATAAAAGGCCAAGGGCCAAAAGAAAAAAAGGGAAAAAAAAAAGAAGTGAGAAATCTTTCAATAAAGAAAGTAATGCTTCCAAGAAATACCTTTCTTTTTCCCCTCTTCTTCTTCCTGGTTAGAAAATATCAAAAATACCTGTCTAACTTAAATAAAGAATAAAATTAAAAATATTACATACGCTATATTGCCAATATGCCAGAACACCTGAAGCAAACTGTTTCTACAAACATTTACGAAAGAACGGGTCGCTCTGAGAACATCAGTGAATTCCAGCGTGGTGCTGTGATAGGATGCCACCTGTGCAACAAGTCCAGTCGGAAAATTTCCTCACTACCAAATATTCCACAATCAACTGTTAGTGTTATTGGAATTCTTAATGCTTCAGCATACCAAGATATTTTTGGACAATTTCATGCTCTCAACTCTGTGGCAGCAGTTTGAGGATGGCCACTTCCTCTTCCAACATGACTGCACACCAGTGTTCAAACATAGTTTGGTGTGGAAGAACTTGACTGGCCTGCACAGAGTCCTGACTTCAACCCGATAGAACATCTTTGGGATGAATTAGAGGGGATACTGCAACCCAGACCTTCTTGTCCAACAGCAGTGCTTGACCTCAAATGTGCTTCCGGAAGAATGGTCAAAAATTCCCATAAACACTCCTAAACCTTGTGGAAAGCCTTCCCAGAAGACAGTGACCTGCGGTCAGGGGAGGCAGGTGAGGCAGTGCCTCCCGTGTCATCATGACAAGTAAAATACTAACAATGATAAGAGAAAATGCATTTGACCACTTGACTGTTCTATAAAACTGTTTTCTGAATTATTTTAACACGTTAATGGTCAAAATCATGGAATTTTCGCCTGTTTAAACACATGGAAGAAATGCGGGGTGAGCCAGTGCAGTGCTGTGGCTCACCTCTGGTGGCGCTGTGTCACATACAGTAAATGAAGCAGGCGGTTGGGTAGGCGCATGCCCATTGCTGTCTCTCTTTATATCGGAAAAATACACGTTTGATTACATGTGCTACACATGCTGATGTTCTACAATCTGTCTAATATATTGAATAAATGTGTGTGCCATATTTATTCTTTGTGATCGGTCTTGTGCACGGTGCAAATGCACAGTGAAAACACAGCGCGAGGCAGAAAGTACTGTGCTGCACCGATAGGGGGCAGCGCTGCAACAGTGCTGCTCCATAGTGAGAAAGAAAGGCGCTCGGATTTCATCTTCAAATAAAGGTAAGATAATACTTTTTTAAAAATTATTTAAAAAGAGAGACCCCCCCAAAAAAAATAGTTTGACCTTACATTAAATATTTAGTTTTTCTTGCCATCATTGTTGAACAGCATGGAGTTGATGCATAATTAATCATTAGCATAATTAATATTGAAATATAAGCTTCTATTTTGGGTTCATGTGAACATCCGACTCCAGATGAGTCAGTGCCTGACTAGTCACAAAGTTCGTCACTGCCAGAAGAGCTGAAGCTGTTATAGCTGCAGAGGGTGGGCTAACATCATATTAAACCCTATTAATTAAGAGTGGGCTGCCACTCAAGTTCACATGAGTGTGAAGCCAGATGAATACTTTTGGCAATGTATTGTATATATAATTCTGATTTTTTTTTTGCCTAGTCCCAGTGCTTACCACACACATATATGTCGACATAGAGAGCCACATACATGTGCATGCAGACAGACAACTGCTATAGTGAAGTGGACTTCTCACATGGTGGTGTCTGAACAGGTGGCAGTGCGAGTCAACTCAGTCTGCACCCTGGGTGCAGAGCTGCACACCAGAGATAATTCTCGCTTTCTCACATGCACGCACACACACAGACACATGCATGCATGCATACATACATACAGATCCCACAGCATGGCTGACCACAAATGAGTTGCTTGAATGAAGTTGAAGTACTACTGAGAACAGAAAGCATAGTCATTCGCTTTGGACAAGTTCTTTTTTTTTTCATATATCAGTTAAATGATAAGAATAAGAAAAAGGATGAGAGGCTTAAAAATAAATTAAACTTACTAAATGTGGCCATTGGACTGGAGTCTTTACCTGTAATATAGCCAAAGCACAAAAAAGCCATTCTCTCAACACAATAGTATTTATACACTTTTAGATATCTTTGCTGGTACTAAAGCTGCAAAGAATCAGTTTGTTCTGTTCCCTTCAGAGACATTTCAGAAACATGGAAGGCAATAAGAGGACTGGCTTGCTAGGCTGTGAGTCTCTGCTGCTTATGTTTTTGCAGCATAAAGTTTGTACAGTATGTTCAAAGCATGTTTTCTATCATCTAAACAAGTAGACAAAGATTTTATGCAGCATTTTTGGAATGCAAAGAACTTAAGTCCTAAGGAAATGTTTCTGCTCAACCTATCACCATAAATTATTTTGCATGACTTCTTCCCAATTTCTCTGCAGAATCCACTGACCTCTCTTTTTTTCTTTCTTTTTTTTTATATTGCCTCTGTATGCTGTGCGCTCCAAGGCTGCAGATCTTGGCAAAATGTGAATGAGCGATTGATGGGTAGCTGTAGACTCAAATGTGAGTGCCCAGCCTTCTCTCCTATCACCACAATGAGTCATGTTGCTTTGACCTTGCCACTGTTTTGTTTCTAGGTCCCGTGTTTATTTAAAGAGCCTCAGTGGGTCATTGGTGTAATATGAGCACAGCTAACACAGCTCCAAAAACAATTATACTGATGCTGATTAAGGTTGATATTGGAACTGTGTTTTGAGAAGACATACTTCCTTGGGTTTAACTTATGAAGAAAGTTCAAAATCACCTTAACCTCAATACAGCAGAAAAACCTGTCTTCTTTAAAATTATCTTATTTTTATTATTTTACTTTATTAGCATATCTAGAGAGAAAGTTTCATTTGAAAGAATGTTCTTATCATTGTTCTTTTAAGCAGATGTAGTATGTTACTGTGCCAGTGTGGTAAAGGAATATTTCTTGAATATTAACTACAAATCTCACACCTTCTTCACCACCTGATGTTTTTTTTCATTAAATTTTCTTTATTACATCACAGCAACACAGCTGTGACTGATAAGTAGGTCAGGTTTAAAAAAGATTATAAGTCTGTATTAGTATATTAAGCACACATCACTGTCTTGATATATAGTATCAACTAATGATGTATCATGGATAAAAAAAAGATAGAGATGAATGAAACGAGAAATTGTTGACATTCTAATTATGTGTGACATTTCTAACGTATATTAATGAGAAATATATTTGTAGACATTTCCAGGAGATGTGTGTGTGTGTGTGTAACAGTACTGAAAAGGTTTGGTTAAAATGCTCATTTTGGATCTAGAAACATGGAAGTATCTGAGCTGTGCCTTTTTTATGTTCTCCTGTGCATCTCCCAGGCCCACAGACTCCACCTACTCCTCTGACTCCACCCCAGGACAAAGACTCCTGCTCTAAGTACAACTGGGACCCCTCAGTCTACAATAACGAGCTGCCGGTCCGCTGCAGGAACACCAGTGGAGTCCTGTACAAAAGCAGACTGGGATCAGGTGATTATCACACCTGTACTGATGGTTTCACACACTAAAGCTTTTCTTTTTGTACTGAAGTTACTGTGGAGACATAAAACTCACAGTTCTGGTAGGATTTAGTTTTTAGGCTTCATATTGGACTCCTGCCTGAAATGTCCTCTTTACTTCCTCCCTGAGACTCCATAAAAAAGCTAATGTTTTTAAAAAATGTCTGTTTATATATCAAACTTTAAAGGACTCTAAAAGGCCTTTAAGAAAATATACTCACAGCCACTTTGTTAGGTACACCTGTTCAACTGCTCATTAACATAAATCTCTAATTGACCTTTGGCATGGCAGCAACTCAGTGCCTTTAGACATGTAGACATGGTCAAGACAACCTGCTGAAGTATCTGAGAATCAGAATGGGGAAGAAAAAGGTGAGTTAAGTGACTTTAAATGTAGCATGGTTGTTGGTTCAGAGATTGCTGATCTGCTGTGACCTTCTTGCACAACCATTTCTAGAATTTACAGTGAATAGTTAGAAAAAGAGAAAATATCCTGTGAGCAGCTGTTCTCTGGGTGAAAATGCCTTGTTGATGCCAGACATCACAACCTCAACACATCAAACCTTGAAGCAGACGAGCTACAGCAACAGGTTCTATTTAAGTGATTTCTTGATTCAGCAGGTCTGGCAGTAATCGGACCCGGGTGTGACTAGTCAAATTGAGCTCAGCTTTCCAGAAATGGTGTTAATCACAGTTAATTCACAGTTTAACAAAGGGTCACATAGGGTCAGGTTGGTTTAGATAATAATTGAAATCATCATTTAAAAACTGCATTTTGTATTTACTCAGCTTGTCTTTGTCTAGTATTATGACAAATATGCAAAAAAGAGCTCATTAAGGAGGCAAATACTTTTTCACAGCACTGTATATTCCTTCACCCCTCTTGTCTTTTTATAATTCGCTAGATGCAAGTGATGTTCTTCCTGTTTGACCCCATGATGGCAGTGTTGTCTCAGTGTTAGTGTGGATCAACGCAGACACAATAGGCACAACAATACCTTTATTAGCATATTGTTGTCACAGTAGCATGTTGGTGCAGCACCTGGGTTAAAGGTTTGAAAATTGAAGCTGTGCTATAGATAACGAGGAATTTGTTTTTGTGCCATTCAGAGTGATTTTAAAATGAACTCTGAAGTGATTGGGACAAAAAAGGTATTTCCATCCCCAGTAAGATGTAATAGCCCTGACTCTTTTTATACTGTGTATTTTGAATTATTTGTTTTATAGTTGTCCACACTCACACTGTTGTGTTTTATCAGGGGGCAAAGGTCGCTGCATCAAACACAACCAGCAGTGGTACACTCCCACTGAGTTTGAAGGTCTCGCAGGGCGAGCAAGCAGCAAAGACTGGAAGAGAAGCATCAGATACGCTGGCAGGCCTCTGCTCTGCCTCATACAGGTAATGAAATGTACTGCTTCACTACTAGCTCACTGTAACTACTACACTACTGCTGTATTATGTGATGCAAATAATATTTTTGTCCAATTTTTACATTTGGAACAAAAAGCTGAACCATGTTTAGGAGTTAATGCTGAGGCCCCAAACTAAAAAATAAGAAAAACGAAAGGAACTTCTTTCTTTCTTCCTATTTTTTTTATTTTTTCATTAAGGACAGTGCATGTTAATGTACATCAATATAACAAATATAAGATGTAAACATGGCAGATTTTAGCAAAAACGCTCAGTAGTGCATGGACTGGTCACATAAAACTATAAAAGATAAGCAGGTACAGTCTTGTGAAAAAAGAAAGTTTTACCTATCTAACAAATCATCTGGTCCTTAATAGGTTTTAAATTTATTTAAATACAACCTGAGATCAATGGCAACACGACATATTACACAGTGTTATTTATTTAACAAAAACTGAGCCAAAACAAACAGCAACGATCTTAGTGAAGCAATTGTTGCTGAAGGGTTATTAATGCAATCTGAAGTCCATCAATCTGCAGTGGGAAAGATTATTCAGAAGTGGAACGCATTCAACGCACTTGCCAATATTCCCAGGAGAGGATGTCTCAGCAAATAAACACCAGTGTCAGACCTCGCAGTGCTCAGAGAAGCTGCAGAAAACCCAAGTGCTCCTTCTCAGACTGTACAGACTTTATTTACCTTGTTAAATATTAAAGTTCATGACAATATAATTAGACTGAATAGGTGTGGTTGCTTGGAAGGGTTTGAAGGAGAAAGCCTCTTCTCTCTAAAAAGAACATGAGAGCACAGTTTAGATTTGCAAAATTGCTTCTGAACAAACCACAAGACTTCCGGAACAATGTCCTTGGGACAGATGAGGCCAAAGTGGAGATGCTTGACCACGTTTGCTGAAAACCAAACGGTATATCGACACAAATACCAACTGTCAAGCAATGCAGTGGCAGGTTGATGATTTGAGACATTTTTGCAGCTGCATAACCTGGGCAACTTTCAGTCACGGAGTCAGTTAAACCTCCTCTGTACACCAGAATCAACTGTGAGACCATCTGTCCGACAGCTAAAACGTGGCTGGGTTATGCAACAGGACAATAATTACAAGCACAGCAGTAAATCTACATCAGAACGGCTGAAAACGAAAAGAGTCAAGGTGCTTCAATGGCCCAGTCAAAGTACAGACCTCAACCTGATTGGAATGCTGTGGTGGGACCTTAATAAAGCTGTGCATAAACAAATGCCTAAAACCTCAATGAACTGAAGCAACATTGTAAAGAAGAATGTACCAGAATTCCTCCACAACGATGTGAGAGACAGATAAAGTCAAAACAATCACTGCAAGTTGCTAAAAGTAGTTCCACAAGTTATTGAATCATGAGGTGTACTTAGTTTCTCACACACTGTTTCTGCATTTTGCCTTAGTTCTGCCACGGTGAGCTGTGAGGCAGGCAAGGTTGGACCCAGAATGCAGGACTCTCAAGGCAGGACTTAACATTGTTTGAGGGAAAGACAAGGAACAATGAATAAAAATAACTGAGGCTGGACTGGTGCTAGAGCTAAACATAAACTATGGAGCAGGGTGACACACAGCGGGGTAACATCGACAACGACACAACAAAGAACTGACACACACTAAAGGTTTAAATACGGACGCAAGGTAATGAGAGGATCAATGGAGACACAGCTGGGAATAATTAAAGAGGACAAAACCAGGAAGTAAACTAAATACAAGACTGACACTTATGTTAAACAGGAAGCAACTAAATACTGAGACAGACGCAGAGGTGACGCAACACTGGGAATAAAACTGAATACAAAAACACACGAGGCAAGGGACACAGACACAGGGGGACAGGACAGACACTGGAGCACAAAGACGCAGGGAAGACAAGGACATGGGAAGACAGGGATTCAATATAAACAACAATAACTAATAACAGGGCTTGCAACCTATATCAAACCTGGAATCAAAACCATATGAAAGCCGGGAAACAGAAGAATCTCAAATAAAAACAGAACCTAAGAGAACTAAACACAAAACGCTGGGCAAACGGCCCAGGACAAAGTTTTTGTTGAATAAATAACATTATAGTGTAATATGTCATATGTTGTTGCTCATCAGAGGCTGTATTTAAATAATTTAATTCCTGCTAAGGACCAGATGATTTATGTATATGATAGATAAATTCTTACAACTGAAAGGTGTACTTTCTTTTTCACATTACTGTTTGCAACAAAACCCACATTTAAAAACAACTAATACAAACAAATCATACTAGCATAAGTTACAAGTGATCTGCTTTGCCATAAGCCACTGCTTGTGATATGCACTGAAAGATATACTATAGAGAGAGAGAGAGAGATTGCTTCTTTTTATGAGACTTCTTCATCCTATTCATCAGCTATATCTATTAAAAATAGATTTAGCTATTAGATATATGTCTAATATCTATTTTTCCTAACAGTACATTTTGTTTGAATGTCGTTCACCTATGGGGCCCCTCACATTCCCTTTCTGTGGTGGCCCTGTTGCTAGTCTCACTGTCAGTTCTTATAAAAGGAGCTGGGCCAAGTTAATGCAAAACCTCAAAAACTTGTGTTTTCAGGAGCATATCTTGAACCCCCACGCTGCTTCCTGTACCTGTGCAGCCTGCTGTGATGACCTGATAGCGGTGAGTGAGGTGGACCTGTCCTGATAAGCCTACAGGATCGGTGTCCAGCTTAGATCTAGAAGCAGGTTGATGCAAAACGATCAGTCAGTTAATTAGTAATGATTTAACCATTTAATCGTAGTCAGTGATGCTCCTGGTAATATCTGAATGAATTGTCCACAGCTCACCTATTCCTAGATTTGGCAGTTGTCCACTTGATTGTATGTGCGCACTGTGGTTTGGGCCATATAATTCAGGTTGTGTTTGTCTTGTTCTCTGCATCTTCAGTGTCCAAAGGAGGGAGACTCTCTGGCAGCAGAAAATATGAGTATGGTAAATATTTGTTTGTTTGTTTTTTGTTTTTTTTGTTCTGTTTTGGGGTTTTTAGATTTCCTTCACTATAACTCAATGTCATTTGCTTTAACCTGTGATCAGTATGTGGATATGTTTTCATTACAAAAAATATTAATGATAATTTTTGTTTTCTCAATCTATGGTGTGAGCATCCCAGTGTGAATATTAGAGCAGTGTGCCTGTTAATAAACAAGATGCATATTGTCCATTACACCTTCTTCTAGTCCCCACTTTAAATACAGAATGGATCTTTTCCTTCTGCAGCACAAGAGCTTCACATCCAGGTTTTCTTGAGCGAGTAGGGCTCACAGGGTTGGATATGAAATCTTAATCCTT
Source organism: Andinoacara biseriatus (assembly GCA_015108635.1). Classification (NCBI taxonomy): domain Eukaryota; kingdom Metazoa; phylum Chordata; class Actinopteri; order Cichliformes; family Cichlidae; genus Andinoacara; species Andinoacara biseriatus. The sequence goes on from VUQJ01013791.1 coordinate 33,041, forward strand.
TATAGTACTTCTATATACTTCTATATACAATTCATTTTAAATTAACAAAACTAGTGATTTTCTATCAGTATGAACCCAGAAACCTACAACAAAAGATTTAAGTTTTGATTAATAAAAAAAAAACAAAAGAAAATCTAAAATTACTGAAGTAGAAACCCATTTGGTATCAATTATGCTTTGAGGGTTCTTAATTATGTCTCTAGAAGCTGCATAAATCTCAGTAGGCTTCTGGAAGCAGAGCTCACTTTTGGTGGGCATATTGTGTCAAAACTGCCTCAATTAGAGCTACAAATGTGGTAAATTGGGTGCTTTTTTTTTTTTTTTTACAACAATTGTGGCAACCAAAAGTGTAACTCACTGAGCTGATGGGTGTACTATCAAGAAAATGAAGCATAGCTGGGCTTTCCTTTACAAAACCTAAAACCCAATCAAAGAAAACAAGTATCACAATGGTGGTTATCAACTTTCTTTGTTAACTCAAGCGTTCTGCTTCAGGTCCTGTCCATGCTCACATAAAAGGCGGCATTATTTCACTCTTCTTTTGCACAAAATGGATCAGCTGAGCTCAGCAATCACTCCAATCAGAGACATTATCAGAGGAGTGGGGGGTAGAGCTCTATAGCTGCAAAAAAATACTGCACCAGAAAATTGTTAATTTGGTGATTTGATCATTACAAGAGCATAAGTGCTCTCTCTGTGCTGCTGTTTATTTCTAAGATGACAGCTGCACATCAGCATAAATTCCTGTGCTAATCTAGCCAGGATGAAAGAGAGCCACCTTCATGATCACATAGTCTCAACTCATTGTGAGAAAAGATTTGCGCCAAATCCAATTATGTGGATTTTGCTGTCAAAGGCATTTCATGTACATTTTTATGTTATTTTAGTTAGTCCACAATATTGTTTTTGTTTGTTTTTTATATTATTACTTTGATTAGAATCAGTCAGTAATTTATCTGATTTATAAGGAAATAAGCAGTCATTTTATTGTCTCTAATATAATTGGATTTGTTTAGACGTTGCTATGATTTTATCTGTCTCCTTTTTGCGCGGTTCAGACCGGCCCGGTACGCCTCTTTGTCCCATACAAGAGACGGAAAAAGGACACTGAGCCTCTGGCTGTTCCTGCCAAGAAGGAACTTCCCACTGCCAAAAACATCACACTGACGCCGGGGACCACATGTAGGTCACATGATCTCAGTCTAACGTGAAATAAATGGATCACACAGTTTGTAACAAAGAATTAAAAG
>VUQJ01013793.1:2746-18163 GCA_015108635.1 Andinoacara biseriatus
CTCTAGCACACTGTGTGTGTGTGTGTGTATATTTAGCTTTGTGGGGTCTGGGCCCCAGCCGGTCTGCTCCGTTAGTGTGGGAACAACAATGTGCAGAGTGGAGTGGCCTGCTTGTTCTCACTGCATCGATCCCCCGGATCTGCTGGACGAGGTCATAGAAGTTGCTTGAGTGTGTGTTTTCCATGCGTCTGACTCAGGGAGTGTGTGTGTGTGTGTGTGTGATTCTCCCAGGAGCTGATGAGCAGGACCTCTCTGGAAACTCAGAAGCTGGATCTGATGGATGAGGTGTCCTTTCTCAAACTGAAGCTGGTCAGCATGGAGGAGACGCACACCAACTCACACCCGCAGGGTCCGACAGACGCGCAGCAGAACAAAGCTGAGGTACGGAACGCCGGCGAATCCGTGTGTGTGTGTCTCAGATTGTGCTTTCGAAGTCGTTCAGCAAGAGTAAAAAGTGCTGCCTCTTGGATCTCAGGAATAAAACGTGTATAATGTTTGATGTATGAGCCGATCTCCCTGCTGCATTTGTCTGAATACTAAACATTTATTGATGTTCAGGCTGCTGTGATTATGCAAATTGATTTTCAGGTACTTCGTTAGGTGGAACAGCCAGACACTATTTCCTGGTTTTGCTTTCATGTTGTCCAACTCTTCAGGTCCTTATTGCAACAGCAGAATATACGGTGGATGAATATGCGCTATGAATGTCTTAAATCCCAGCTGTTAATAACTGTTCGGCTGGGTTATCCTTCACAATATTTCTGCTAGCTCAGGCTAATTGGCGCTTCAAGGGTGAATTCGTCTGGTCGTGCATCTTCAGTTTGACCTCATGTGGTGGTTGGAATGAATTCATCCTCCAAAATGCACATCAGGACAATCCAGATGTTTTTCCACTGTTGGTAAAAAATATATTTTTCCATTTCATGCATATATAATGACACACATGCATGAAAAGGGGACTGTTGCCAGTTTTTTCTTGCCCGCTCCATCAGGGGTTATTTAGGGACACACACCGTATGGTCCGGCTCTTGGGAAGCTCAGACGTGCTGTTTTAAGGATCAATGTGAGCAGTTTGTCTAGTTTTAATGTTTTCCTTGTCTCTGAGCCAGCAGGGAACAGTCACAGTAGAATAACACACAGATTTTTTTGTGTGGGGGGTGTTTGACATGCATAATGCTCACAATAGTTGCCTGTTTTTAAACTAAACGTCTCACAGGTTTGCACTAACATATTGCTTCTTTGGATTCTGTGTATGCAGGAATTTTTATTTCTCCCATGTCTCGTGCCGTCTTTTTATAAAGAAGGAAAAGCGAGGAGTGGTGCGTGGAAGTGGGCAGTTCTCTCCGGGGGAACTACCAGAATAAATGTTAATGTATGCACTGAAGTGCGAGGCACCGATTCCTGTCATCTCCTGTTTGTGTGAACTCACCTGTCGTCTGATGATCCGGCTAAAGAGGAGCGTGATTGGTGGAATGTGTGTTTGATGCTAAGCGGGTCTGTTCACAGAGCTCTGATCAGCCTCGGGGCTGTGAGTGCATTATTGTGCAGGGAATTCACACATGGTGCAGACTTGGTGCAAATTGGTACAGATTCAGTGAGTTAATGACACATTTTCAGATTTATCCAATTTCAGAACACTTGCTATAAAAAAGGGGAAGTTTCACGGTTAAACCTTTGACCTCATTTTTCTGTGCCGGCCGATCTTTAAGGAAAACAAAACGGGGGCCGCGTGCAACCAAAGCAAAAACTGTTACAACCGTTTCCACGACAGCAGCCTGTTGTTACTTTTGTTGTTTTTCAGGTTTGGTTTTTCCCACTAAACCAGTGTGAAAGTTTCCCACAGACAGCTTTCCCACAGCTTCTTGCCAGCATTAAGTGGAAATCACACAGATGAAGGATCTGTCCTGCTGTCCTGAAATATCCCTCACCCAGATGGTGAAAACATGCCCACCCTCCAGCCAACCTGACTGGCAGAGGTAATGATGAAATGTGTCTGGATGGGGTGCAAACTTCATTGTTGAGGCTCTGAAACAAGCCAGAACACATCAAACGGTCTCTCCAGAAAGTTTAAGTCTGCAGAGAGAGCTGAAACGTTTTTTTTGTTGTTCAGGGACTGAAATACTTCACGGAAACTCTCTAAAAACCTTTTTCACTTACCTTTTGAAATCACGAAGCCGATAATTGTTTATAGGTCGGGTCTTGGTAAAGCCATCGTGACTTTTTCAGTCCTCATGAAGCTGACAGATTCAGGTGCTGGAAGATATGGAGTTCATACACTTACCAGCCAAGTTTTTAAGTGTATCTTTGGACTTCTTTTTGCTGCACAGATTCAACAAGGTGCTGGAAACGTTCCTCAGAGATTTTGGTCCACACTGACACGATAGCGTCACACATTAGCTGCAGGCTTTTTCGGCCGTATTCATGATGCGAATCTCGCGTTGCGCCGCATCCCGAAGATGCTCTGTTGGATTAAGATCTGGTGACTGCCGAGGTCATTTCAGTGAACTCACTGTCGTGTTCACTGTCAGTCTGAGATGATCTGAGCTTTGTGACATGGTGCATTATTCTGCTGGAAGCAGCTACGCTGTGATTATGGGCAGCAGCAATCCTCAGGTAGGCTGTGGTGTTTAAACGATGCTCAGCTGGTACCGAGGGGCTCGAACGGTGCCAAGAAAACATCCCCTAACGGGCCCACGCCACCCGCAGCCTGAACCGTTGATGCAAGGCAGGGTGGATCGAGTTTTAACTTGTTGTGCATCCAGAGAGACTCCTGGTCATTTGAGTTACTGTTTCCTTCCTATCAGCTCGAAGCTCTCTGGCCATCCTCCTCTGACCTCTGACGAGTAAACAAGGCATTTTCTCCCAGTGAGAATATCGCTGGATATTTTCTCTTCTTTGGCCCGTTCTCAGACCAGCCCGTCTGGTATCAGCAACCACACCACGTTCAGAGTCACTTTTCTCCCTCATTCTGATGCTCGGTTTGTACTTCAGGTCATCTTTAGCGTGTCTAAATGCGCCGACTTGCTGCCGTATGATTGGCTGATTAGCTGTCTGGGTTAATGAGCAGTTGAACAGTGTACCTAACAAAGTGGCCAGTGAGTGTGTGTGAAAATGGCTTTTAGATTTTCTAAACTTGCTGTGTTGTCGTTTTTCTCACACACAGAACAAAGCTGCACATATACGTTCGTTCCAGTGGAGCTGAGCAGTCTTTGCTCGTCTTTGCTGGTTTCTTTGTGTCGACTTTGTTCATTGTGACATCCAGCTGCTTCCCACTGACACACTGAGGCTGCTCATGTGGTTTGGTGTGTGCACACGCGCGTCTGTGAAACTATCGCAAGCCATTGAAGGCCGCGCTTTGAGTAAACACGATCCAGCGTTTTTGACACGCAGGGGCCCGTACGCTGACGAGCATCAGCGGAAGGAGACGGAGACGATGGTGAAGAGGTTGGATGGGCAGAGGAGAAAAGAAGGAAAAGATGAAACACTAACAGACGGCAGATATAAAAGATGACAGGATCTGCTCTGAAAATGTTTGTGTTTTGACCTGTGAGGTGTGCAGTGAGTGAACGTGTGCGATATCCAGCAGGACACGACTGGCAGCGCCGTCTGATCCTGCAGGAAAACCGAAGTAACAGTTTTGGGTTTTTTTTGCTTTTTGTGCAAAGCTCACATCTGCTCAATAACAGGGAAGAAGTCTGTGTTAGCAGCAAAGTTTTTTCACAGCAGAAAGCTTCTAAAATCAGCACCGAACTTGAGTTCAGGGGACACGAGGTTTCTCTGGAAAACTGCTAAATCCGATGAAGTTAAACTGTTTAAGATATTGAGAATTGCAACATCTGATTTATTTACCCATCACAGCCTTGATTGTAACGTTTACTCTGTGGCGTCGAGGCTTTGTGTCCCCCACTAATGTTAAAAATTTGCCCATCTTAGATTTAAGGCTGCCGATCCCCCAGAAAACAACCAGCTAGGTTGTATCAGCAAGTTGTTCTTCTGACATGTAGTTGCATTTTATAGTTAAGCATCCTTTAGTGGCTGTGTGAAGAAATGCATGAAAATGATTGGCTGAAACTTGGCACCAGGGAGCTCTCTAATGTGGTTAATGCTTTAAAAATGCATATTAACCCAAAGCAGGCTTTGCCTTTACGTAACAAAGTAGATTTGGTTACATTCAGGGGTTAAAATGAGCCACAACAGAACAGCAAGCTGGCACCTTCAGACACACCGCAGTGTGGCACCAAATGGTCCTTTTATTGGTGCTTTTTTACAGCCAAATTCAGTGAAGTCGAGACCCAAAATCTAAAGCATAACATGTAAGAAGGTAGATCATCACATGCTTCAGTGTTCACAGCGTTTATTCTGTGGTTCAGGCTCCACCACATTAATCCAACATCTGTCCTGCCTCTGTGCTTCTAACAGCTGGTTTCAGAAGTATTTGTTGGTTTAGTATTTGTTCAGTATTGACATGGGCACACACACACACACACACACACACACACACACACACACACCAGAATCCAACATATCCAATGTACAGCTGAGGTGCTTTGTTTACATTATAAAGGGCTGACAGAGGTCTGCAGTTTTGTCAACAAAGTCCGTGTGTGTGTGTCTGTGCTCATGTCTGTGTGTATGCACGCATCTGTGCGTGTGTGTCTGTGCGTGTGCATTCATCTGTGTGTGTCTGTATGCATCTGTGTGTGTGTGCATGTCTGTGCGCGTGGGTGTGTGTGGGTGTGCGCGCATGCGTGCGTGTGTGTGTGGTTAGTAACAGCTGTGAGGCTCCTGTAGGCTGTCAGGAGGAATGGCAGGAATCCATGCTGAGCATTCCTGGAGGCCAAACACTTTGACCTGAGGAAACCACATCAGCGCCGCACAAAGACTCGCTGCCATCTCACAAACACCTTCAAATACTAAACAGTGTTTTTTCAGGAACATTTTGCTGAGCTGCGGCTTTTTCCTGCACCAACAGTTTGCTGAACTCTGTGTGTAAAAGAAACTTTGTCAATTTTCTTCTCTCTGTTTTTCTGTCTTTGCATCCTGTCTTGTTCTGTTTTATTGGTCTAAATAACAGGTTGTGTTTCTGTTTTTCATGCGACTAGACTTGGCTGGAGCTTCAAGCACGTTATAATAACCCTGGTGCTCGGGGTGGGGTTTTTACTTTACTTTAGAAGCCTGAAACGCACAATATGTGCATAAGATGTGTTTTAAAAAGAGCCCCAAATGCTGAGCTGCTGTCAGACAATCGATGGTAAATAATGAGATGAGTTTGTGAAAGTTTAGCAGCACAATGAGTCTGAAATCTTCAGTTAATCTAGTGCAGCTTGTTGCTGATGCAAATGTCTTAAGTGTCGTTGTGCAGCATCAGAAGTTGCAAAGGAAACTATTCCAATGTCGGGAGAAGGTGGAGGTCAGCGCCGATGTGCTCCCTAATGGATATATGATAAAATATTACACAGTTTTTAACTGCATCCCATGAATGTTAATTAATTAGAAGCTTTTACTGTTTAAGGTAAATGATTAATTCTTTTCCTAAATATTTTGTTCTGCTGTTAATTGTTAGGAACACGGATCTTCAGCCATAGACGGGATAATCGTAGCTTATGAGTATCTAAATTATTGGGATTGTACACAGTTCACCAGGTATGAGGCGAAATCACAATGTGCTGAGTTCAAAAACATGACGAGATTTGGTCAAATCATAACTGGGCTTGTTGTGTTTGACCTTTAATTACTGTACGAACCCCCCGCCACACAGGGGAGGCCCTCTGAGACGCAGCTCTGATTTGTGACCGCCGTCTTGATTTAATTGGGCACAACGATCCATCGGCTCAGCTGGAGCGCAGCTTGCCCAAACAATACAAGCCGCTGTGACCCGCCCCGCTCTAATTCTGGCTGACAGGAGGTGTTTGTCTCCTCACTGCGGCTCTCCGAACTCCAGCGGACTGTCTGTGTTTTTCCCTCTGACCCTGGAATAACCTTAAACTTATCGCTCCTTTCCTGTCGGCGGTCACGTTGAAGCAGCAGGGAAGTGGGGCGGAAACACTCGCGCTGTATTTGAACACGGATCTGTTTTTCACACGGTAATGCCCTTTTTCTTCCTAGGATTCTGCCAGTTACTCCATTCTTTTGTGTTTTTCCTCTTGGTGTGTGCGTGTGTGTGTGTGTGTGTTTCTACCACAGATGGCCAACAGTGATCGAGACGCAGCATCAACCATTTCCCTGGACTGACTGATTAACAAATAAGTTCATGTTTTGTTCTCCTCTCAGCTGTCTGACTGTCATTTATTCCTCTTTTCTTCTCCTCATCTCACCATCTCACCTCTTCTGCCCCCCTTCATTTGTCTTCCCGCCCTCCCAGTGTGTGGTAAATCTCATCAGTGAGCTCCAGGAGGAGATGTGCAGGTTTCAGGAGGAGATCAGCACTCGCATCCAGGAGAAACGGGCCCTGGAGGAGATGGAGGCCCAGCGGGGGGAGCCCAGAGGCGGCGGCCCCGAAGTTGGGTCGGCGGGCTCGAACCCGAGCCTGCCTGGCTCTGATCCTCGGAAACACAATGGAGGAAAGACTGTTCACGTAGGGAGACTTGATGGATGAACTCATCTTACCCTCCTTCCCCATCATTTCTTCTGTTCTCCTCTTCCCTTTTAACCAGTCCGCACACCACTCGGTATTTGGAATTTTCCGCAGAATCAAGCTAACATCGTCTCTTGTAGTGTGTCTGTGTGTGTACTGCAGGACGCTGGGGTCACACTCTGCTCTGGTTCTTGCAGTGATTGAGGCTTTTGATTGGGTTTCTAAATGCTTCCATACATTTGAGGAGTGATTTGCCCAGAAAAGCTTCCAGCAGCGCGACTCGGTGTGAACTCCTCAAGTATCTGAAACATTTGGAACGTATTTCAGCGCCGATCACGATGTTGTCGCCACAAATCCTTTCAAGCTTGCCTTCAGGACCAGAATTGTGTTTCGTATTAGATTTGATGTGGTTTGCTTGCATGACAGTGATTCCTCCATTTACTAACAAGGTTTACATCTGTGGGCTTCCTCCTACACTGACCGGGTGGATGGGTCGCGCTGCGGTCCCTGTAACAACGCTGTCCGAGGCTTCCCCCAGACGGTGGCGGTGCACAGCTGGGAGATGTGCAACCTGGAAGGCTTTTCGGTTGTGTTGTGGGTTTCCTGGTTGTTAACTGCACGTTGTGGTGTCTGTTTCAGGAGGATTCCTTTATTAACCACTGCACTGTCCAGCCCTGGAGACCTTTTTATAACTGCACTGAATGTGAACCCGATGTTCCCATTTCTGTGTTGGCATGCGTGCCCAGTCGTGTAGATGCAGTTTATAACTTTTTTTTTTTTGAAACATCAGAAAAGTTTCATGACTGCGCGCGTGTTTGTGAAGCGGTCCGGCTAAACTAAAAGACGCTGTGGTTTGGTTTTTCTGCAGGATTTGCAGCAAGAAGTTAAGCAGCTGAAGAGCAAAGTGGAGGAGCTGGAGGGAGAGAAGAGCCAGTATGAGAGGAAACTAAGAGCCACCAAGGTACTCGTTAAAACACACAAATATATATTTTTCTCTTTTAATGAAATTTTTGTACTGAATTATTTTGTTTGGAATAAAAAAAGATGAATGAATGAGCTCTGAAGTGTCATTCAGCTGGTTTCTTTGGGCAGAGCTTCCAGCCTTACATTAAACTAAAGTGCTGCAGACCAAACTCACTGATATCACAGATGTGATGCGTTTCTCATCAAACTCAACGACAGAAGATTTCCCAAAATGTGGAACCTGTTCTATGAAGTCACTGCAGGAACCTGTAGTAATAATAATATGAATGTGATAACTGCACGTGCGTGTCGGAGAGGAAATGTCGTGGATGCAGAGCAGAGGTAGAAAAGAGGAGCAGACGTAGCAGCGTGATCTTGATGACCTTAAACTGGGTGAAATAATGAGCTCTTTGCTGTAGTTGCTCAGCAGCACAGACCTACATGTTTGACCAGCATCTCTCTCGCTAACACGTTTGATATCGTTTTATCTGAAGGAGGTCAAACTGCCATTGCTGTCTCTGTGCTTACAGTGCTTCCTTCCTCCTCTCTTCCTCTCCCTCCTTCGCTCTCCTCTTCTGTATTAACCCCTCTCTGCGGCTTGCTCTCTCCACTTTTTTCCGCTCCTCTTTTCTCTTCACATCCCTAAACCTCTCCCCGTCATTACCCTCTTCCTGTCCTCTCCCCCTCTCTAGCTCTCTATCTCTTACTCTCTCCATGTGTGTTACCAGTCACTCATGACCCAGCTGTCCAGCCTCAAGCTGACTGTCGAGCACACGCAGCTGGAGAAGCGGCACTGGGAGGAGCGCTGGCGGAGCGCACAGGTGCCTCCTCTTCCTCCTCTTCTGCCTCCTCGCGTCTCTGTGATGGTTTCTTTCCTGTGATTGACGCTCTGTCCGCCTCCCACTGTTTTTCTTCTTTTCCACTTTTTCTCTTCTTCCTCCCTTTCTTGTATTCTTTTTCCCTGATTTCCTCTCAGTTTCCTCAGTTGTGTTTGTCATTGTTGGTCATGTGATGGCTCTGCTAATTCTAAATATTCAAGCAGGAATAGAAACTGAGATAAAGTGGAGGTCTGTATGTGGAAAAGCAGGAGTGAGGAGATTCTGTCCTATTTTTGGCTGTCTGTGTCCCGTTGTTGTGAGTTTTAATGTGCATTTGCATGGATATTATAAATGTATATGATTTCATCAGTTCTGTGAGTGTGTTTGACCCTGCTGTGCTCCTGTTGACTGTGTTTACTGAGTGTTTGCTTCTAGGCTTTATTGCAGAGCAGCTGCAGGCGTTGTTGAGTTTGCCTGTGCAGCATGCCACCACAAACTCTGTGCACACACACCGTCTGACCCCCTGCTGTCTTAAACTGTTGCCTGAGCAGCTTTGTTGCCATAAAGTTTTATTCGCCATTTTTTTTTTCATCTTAACTGAGGTTAAGTTGTCAAAACATGCCGAGACCTCAGAGCAGACGCTTGCAGAGGTGTGACGACTCGCGTAAATTCCACAGCCAACTTAAGCTTTATGGATTTTGGCAGATGAACATATAATAGATACAGAAAAATTACGGGACTTTAATCCTAATTTGTCAGGAATACAGTTCCAGCTGAGCCGTTTGTGTGGGCTTCAGCTGAAGTGACGTTAATCGTGCTCACAGACTGCACGTAAAAGACGAGGTCAGCGACCTTGAAGCGATCGCTCTCGATCATTTTCACTGCTGGCTGCAGATCACCTGCACGCGCAGGATCAAGGAGAAATTGGGTTGAAAAATGAGGACTTTAAATATGTCCTTTGGCCCAAATCTGCAAAAAAAATGCAGTCCCATTCACACCATCTGTATATAAGAGATGGACATATGCTCCACATTTTAAGGCCTGGCTACTCGAGTGATGATGCATTTTGGTTAAATCAGGTGGAGAAAGCTGTGATAGCTGGTTTTAGCTTGTAAAACTGTCTCTCTGTGTTAGCCCCGCGACAGGCCGACCCCCCCGTCCGGGTTGTACCCCGCCGCTCGCCCCATGACAGCTGAGATAATACGTAATAATTCCTGTAATTTACAAGAATTCACATCTCATTTTAAGTGTCACTGTGAGGGCTCATTGGTCAGCACATCAGTTTGAGAAATTATTCACTTCTAAGTAAAATGATTTGCTTAGTTGCCTCAAACTTGCAGCTCACAGACATCCATCGACCTGGAAGAACGACCCAGTTCACAGACATCTACTCTGCCTTCCACCACAGGCGGAGATCTCAGAGCTGCAGCAGCTCCTGGCCTCCAAAGATGCTGAGATCGAGTGCCTACAGACCCAGCTGCTGGCCAGAGGCGGCAGCGCCAATGACAGCGCAGAGAGAGGTACACACAGCTGACAGTCTGACCAATCAAATCTGTCAGTGTGGATGTGTGCGCGAGGCAGCGATGTGCATGTCTGTCAACTCTGATCACTGTAACGTCTAATCAACAGCTCCTCCGGTCTTTACTGTGCTTTTCTTTTCACTCTTTGCTGCCCTCTGCTGTAGAGGAGGTGTACATCAAGCAGCTGATTAACAAATGTAAGGCAGTTCTGTTACTAACGAGTCTCTAACCAACCTCCTCTGCCTCCTGTAGCTACTTGACAGCTGCATTTTTAAAAAAAAAAAATTTTTTTGTCATTCAGTGATATTTTTGACTCAAATCTGAAACTAAAAAAACAACCAGGGAACTGAATGTCGAGGCTAAGTGGGAATGTGGTGTTTGGTTTGAGACCACAGCTAAGATTCACTGTGTGTGTGTGTGTGTGTGTGTGTGTGTGCGCGTGTCTGCCATAGGAACTATTTCGATCGTTGTGAAGTAAACTTCTGCATCCTTTCAAATCAGAGACTCGGGGCGCGTCAGGCGGCAACATAGTGCTGTTTGCATCTCTTATTTATTTATTTGAACAATCAGTTGGCAATCAGTGCACAGGACTTTATTCATTTCTGCATTTTTTTTGTTTTTGTGCTCAGGGTCGGGCTCACGTCTTCCTTGCGTTGTTAAAAATGCAGCTCGTTAAAATCGGTTTCTCGCTGCCTCGTGAATGCTGCTCTAAAGCCGCAGGTGAAAGTTTCTGCATTTGAGAGGATGTCGGATAAAACCTGGTGCTGGTTTGTGTTTGTGTGTCTGCTTCTGATACGAGATGTGCTCAGTTTCTGTGTTCGTCCCAGGTGATGGTGTCCGGGCAGTTGTGCTGTCAGCATGCGTTTGTTTTGCTTGATTAGTCCCATTTGCACGGCTCTCACATCTGTCACCAGCGCTGCTCCGTGCAGCCGTCAGCTGCCCTGATCTAACTGAAGCGAGGGTACCGTGGGATCCTTCTAACTTCTTTGTTTTCTTTGTTAGATCAGGAATACCAGAGGTTAAAGGTGGGGATGGAGTCTTTGTTGGCTTCAAATGACGAAAAGGTACATGAAATCATTTTTTCCACAACTGCAATATCGATCATTTACAATAAATGTTCCACTTCGGGAGATTTGAAATGTCTTGGTGACGACAGGATCGTCGCATAGAGGAGCTCACCATTCTGCTCAGCCAGTACAGAAAGATGAGAGAGGTCATGGCGCTCACGCAGGGTGAGACTTGCATCCTTTTTTCTGAATTGTGAGTTTATGGCTGCATGAAATAACGCAGAAACCCGTCTCTGACCGCTCTGTGCTGCCCGTTATTTCGGTTTCTGTCATCCAGGAAGCAGTGAAGAGGAGCTGAGTGGCAGTTTAAAGCTCAAAGCCATCACTCACAAAGCACACTCTGACATCCTCCGATCAGAGGTAAGATTACGCTGGACATCCAGGAAATATTACTCAAAACAAGTATTAGGTTAATCACCTCATCGCATTTCTCTGTGTAGCTTTCATCAAGAGGATCTTCCCCACTCATGCTGTCCTCATCCCCGTACCAGAGGGACTTGGATTTCAGGTATAGATGCACGGCAGTCACACTGCACATGATTAATGTACACAAACGTAGCATTAACTGTGTGTGTGTGTGTGTGTGGGATGTGTTGTAGTTTCCAGAACTCTATGGACACATCGCTGGTGTCCAGTGGAGATCCGAGTCTGTTTAATGGATCGTGGTGAGCCTCGCTATGTGGCATCTTCACACACAGCATACAGTTCATCTTCTTCACCACGTCAGTGATAAAATGGGAGATGTTTCCTTTTTTTTTTCTGCAGGCATCGGCGCCGGTTGATGTCCAGCAGTCTTGAAGAGTTGCAGAGCGGATCGTTACAAAAGGTCTGCTCGTGTTTGCTGCTGCGATTCGCGTTCATATTTATTATAAGCATACTAATCGTTGTCTAATCCAGCCTATCATATCTGCTTTCTAGCTCAGCTGTAATATTCTGTTAATCTGTGTGATTGCTAACCTCCTAATTCTGTGTGTGTGTGTCTGTGTGTGTGTGTTTTCTCTGGTCTCTCCTGCGTCTCTGTTGGCTGTAGGCTGTAGAGATCCAGCCACTTGAAACTGAGTCAGATGTAGGGGCCGAGGTACTGATCTGCAACATGATGTCACACATTTAACTACAAACTTCACGACTAATTATACAGGCTGCAAAAATATGAACAACACTTTCTAGCAACTTTCTAAAACAAATAAAAAGAAATGAGGGGTGGCTCGATGTTTTCACAGTTCTGTAGAAAAACCTTTCATGTATTCAGCTGAAAGCTGAGATGAGTTTAACTCTGGATCCGCTTATATCACGTCGTTAATGTCATTCCTGCTGTTGACAGTACAAGTTCCTAAATTTCCTTGAGATTCCATGATTGCTGGTCCATACTGTCACCAATCTTACCCTGAGGAAACCTCAGCTATCCACTCATGTAGTTCACCTGTGGTTTAAAACCTATCCGCACATTAGCATGTACACGTTAGCATTAGCATGTTCGCGTGCACATGCTAGCATTAGTAAGAAAGCAGCAGGTATTTAAATGATAATTCTGCATCACTCGTCAGTTATGTTGATCGTTTCTCTTTGTGAGCGGTTTCCTTTCATAAGGAGGCAGTAAATTATTCTGGCTGCCACGCGGATACTTTTGGGTCACTGACCTCTGTTAGGAAAACTGAGCAAAAGTGACGATTTAACCAAAACCCTGGATTTTTTTCCCCTTTTTCTAATGCTAAGTAAAAATGCAGTGAAACTGTACATAAGGATCTGGATCATGATCACATTCTTGCTTTTCTATTTTAATAATTTTCACCTATCAAATCTTTCATCTGATGACTTTTGCCTTCTTTCTGGCCACCAGCCTTCGAGTTTCAAGCAGAATATCTGTTTATCCGTGGAAAGTTAAAATATTTGTTTGGGGAGGGGTGAAAGGATCTTTTAATGAGTGGTGAAGAAGGTTTTCCAAACTTTCCAAACATACTCAAAGCACAGAAAGACACAAAACCAAAGATTTTAGCTCTTAAAAGATTTTAGCTCATAGTTTCATCTCCTTTTCTGAGGCCATTTATAAACTGCTGCGTAGCAAACAAACTGTCCAGGTGACCTCTGACCTGCTGGTTCTCAGTGTGACAGGTTCACAGTTGAGTTCTTCCTTTGAATAAAAGAAAAAAAATCATCCTGTGCGTTACAATCACATATCCTTATGCTCTGCAGATGCTGCAGACACAAACACATAATAATCCTGCGTCCAGACACGCACGCACAACAGGGCCGAGACCCACCTGAAGTGGCTGTCGGTAGTACTCGGCATCATAGCTGCCTCCCAGCTGTTTCTTTCTGCTGGCCTTTCTCCCGTTATTCTCTCGGAGCCACGGCGACGTTGATGCGCGGTTATATTCCGGCACCATCAGACATTCAGTCTCTAAAGGACACACGGTTATGCAACAGAGCAGAAACACACATCACCTCTTGGCCCCGCTGTGATCTTATGAAAGCCATCAGGATCACCTAAAGCCACTAATTTGTAGTGTGTTTAATCAAGGATGTAACAAAGTGACTCAGAGCCACATAACGACCAAATACACAGAATCTGTATCCGCTTCATTCGGCTCGGAGACGTTCATTAAGAAAAACATTAGAATTCAAAGCTGCAGTGAATTTACTCAGTTGTTTACGTTTTAAGATCGTATTTGGGATGCGATGCCAGACTTGGTTGAAGACGTAACGTTTGCTTTTTATATCGTGCAGAATCCCCACACGGAGCTGAACAAGTACCAGACTCTGCCGGGGAAGCTGAGTAAGAAGAGCGAGCCGAGGGCCGAGCTGAACGGAGACGGAGAGTATTTATCTCCCGTCCAGCTCTCTCCTGTCCACAGCCAGGACTACAGTCTGAGTGAGTGCCACGCTTTCACCTGAAACATCTCACTTTAAACCTAATAAAGTCTGCATGACCTCAGACTGCACGGGCTAAAGGAATATTTTTATATTTTGGGAAATGCATTTAATCAGCTGAGCTAATCAAGCAGCCTGCTGGCTGCAGCTTCACAAACCTGCATATTTCCCATCTACGGGAACTATTCTGTGGAATTTAAAACATGTGATTGTTGTCTTCGTTAACTAACCTTGCTATCACTGCTTCCTTTTCTGTGCCTTCTCTTTTTCTCCTCCTCGTGCCTCCTCTGCTCTCGGATCGCTCTTTTCTCCCCGTTTGTGCTCTGGCTGCAGTTCGCTGCAGGAGCGCCAGCGCTCCGGCTTTAGGTACGGTATGCCCGCACAGGAACTCAAATGTCAACACTGAAAATACACTTTCAGGAGAACTGAAGCGATGCGCTCGGCGTTTCTGTGAAGTCATTCAAAGAAAGCAAACAAAAGCAGCATCTATCTCATGAGCAAAACAAGATTTTCTGAGAGGTGAGCGGAGTCGGGGTGAGCTGAGGATCAAGCAGCTTTAAAGCCAGGATTATTAGGACTCCCTCATGACTCAGAGAGCTGTCAGAGATAATGCCCGCCTCTCTCACATCAGCGTTCGCTGGAATGAACACACACTTTAAAGCTAATAGGCATTAAAAGCGCACAGCCACCCATATATCTGCGTACGCAGAGCCAGAGCTTAAGGCAGGAGGGTAATCGGAGGACTGAGAGGGCGAGGAGTGCAAGCTTAAGTATGCGTGAAGTTCAACTAGCTAAGACACCCCAAAGTAAACAAAGAAGGATGCAACCTGACATCCACTCTCCTCTCGCTCTCCTGGCCTCGCCGTGGCGGCGCTCGCTGACAGCTCAGAGCCAACTTCCTGTTTGAGGAGAAAGTATTCAGAGCAAACAGGAGTAACGGGAAAAGGTTTCCAGGCCCCAACATTGGGGTGGCGAGAACATTCACTTTGAGCTTCCACTAACCAATCACGTTGGCTGTGACCATCTTTTATATACAGTCTATAAGAGCAATATTTAAAATCCATTATTGTTCTTATTCAGTGACTTTTAGGCTCACACTTATTCCAGAGAATCATTTCCTGGTTCCGATGTATGCAGCTAAATATCCTTGTGTACATAGACAAGTTCTACAGCATTGAGGCGGATATTTTTGATTGTACTGATTCATACTGAGGCACAATTTCCTGAGGTCAGCTAAAAACTAAAATGGTCTCATTCACATTATCAGCAGCTCTGCTTTATAATGGTAACATGTATCCAGCATTTATTTTGGAGATAAAGAGGGTTTGACTAATGCTGCTTTCTGCTTTTTTCTGCTTGCTTTTTTCTCACCTATCTAACCTCCTCTGCATCAGGATCTCCTGGAAAACATGACCTGTATAATCTTGGTGGGTATATAAGTCTAACACACAGGAAGTGTCATTCTGTCTGGGGCTGAATATGTTACCTGCATCCTTTTTCTTTACCAATGTCAGTTAACAGTTTGCATATTAAAGGTAGTCAGGTGGATGTGCACACTCTGGACCCCCTCCAACATGGGGGGGGGGGGGGGGTAGGAGTGGGGGGTT